>JAKJXP020000150.1:0-83397 GCA_022225965.2 Diatrype stigma | reverse complement strand
CCCCCCCCCCCCCCCCCCCCCCCCCCCCCATTTACATTTCTGAGGTCTGGAATGGATGCTCTAGCTTTAGCATTGCTATACGGGCATGTAGAACTTTAGCTCGATTATATCGTTCCGGTGAATAAGATCTTTGGTTCCCATTCTGCGGAAGGAGCCCCTCGATTAAAATATTCTAGGATTATCCCCCGCCTCCCAGATGGTATGAAAGGAGAGTTCCTTGGAAGAATCAGTGGTGGATTCTCAGGAAAAGATATGAATTCTTTATTGCCACCTGTAAACATGTAGCTACATGCAGAAGCGGCGCTGTAACTTCCCGAAAGGCTTGCTTGACTGCATCTACGAAATACATAATCAATGTCGTTTTACGTTGCCCACAAGGTATTTGTTCTTGAGACCAAGATCCCCGCTCATAGCTGAGCCTCACCACCTCCATTGCTATGATCCAATACTTCACAGAACGCCTTGAACGTCGTAAACTCGTCGTCCGGGCCGCCCTCTGACTCCAGGACCAGCTCCGCCGAGGAGCCCACGAAGAAGACGTAGCCCTCCTTGACCTCCTCAATCTTGGCTCCGACGGAGATCTTGCCCTTGCCACCGGTGCAGATGACAATGCTCGGCCCGTCGATGGGATCGAACGTCGCCTTGGCCGTGTCGCCCCGCAGCACCGTGCGAATCACGCTGAACTCGTCGATGGGCGGGTCGTAGAGCAGGGCCTCCGAGCCGGCGCTGTACGCGGCGCGGTTCAGCACCACGTAAGGGTACTCGGTGGGGGTCATCTTCTGCTCCTCGATGGGCGCGTAGTTGTACGTGAGCAGGTCGACAAGCGTCTGCACGTCCTTGAACTTGGGCGTGAACCCGGCGCGGACGACATTGTCGCTCGCGGCCATGCACTCGATGATGTCGCCCGAGACGTACGCGTGGATGTCGTCCGCCTGCAGGAACATGGCCTCGCCGGGCGCCAGCTTCACGAAGTTGAGGAAGAACAACACGAACAGCCCCACGTCATCGGGGAACTGCTTGTTCAGCCGGATCACCACTTCGGACATGGTCGCCCCGCTCGTCGACTCGATGCCGCCGTCAGCGAAGTCGGCGCCTCGGCTCTCGGCGTCGGCGACGAGCGCCTTGGCGGCTTTGGCGACGTCGTCTTGGGAGGACTTCATGAGCGCGGCGAAGGCGGATTGCAGAGCGCGCTTGTTCTGGGTGGTTGACTCGGACGAGTCGTCGCCTTCCTGGCCTCGGACTGTGGCGATGAAAGACTTGGCTTCGTCCTCGCCAACAAGTTCCCGCAGGGCAGGCACGGAAGCCAGGAAGTGTGCGATCTCGCCTAGTGGGCGGAACCCGCAGAGCCCTTCGAAGTCCGTGATGGCTATGGCCATCTCGGGCTTGTGGTTGTCATCGGGGTAGTTCTTGGGATCTTTCGCATGCAACTGCTCTGCCAGCTTCTTGTTGGGGTGGGCTTGAATGGAGAGCGCTTTGCCGATGGAAAGCACCTTGAACAGGAAAGGGAGCTTTGAGCCATACTTGGCCTGGACAGATGGCGCCAGCAGCATGCGATTACCCTCGACAAGCTCGAGCAACGTCCGGCCGGTGGCGACGTCTTTGGAAGGGTTCGAGGGGTGAGTGCCCATCCAGAGCTATTCGTCGTCAGTCTCTCATATGGATACGGATATGAAACTGAATCTCAAGATCCATAATGTGCCTGCTTACCTCGGCATAAGGCTTGTCGGATTGGATGTTCAGTGTGTCCGAAGGGGTCGCAGCCGCGAACTTGGCAGCCGCAGATTCGGATCCCACCTTGCCCCAGTCATAGGAGTTGACTCCACACTGGAGTCTAATCAAAGGATTCGGCAACATGTTTAGGACTGAGTGAGTGAGAATAAGTGGGAGTAATGTAAGTTGATGTTGATCTCCGTGTCAGATGTCTGTTAGATCCGAATGTTCTGGCACTTTATTACGAAATCCTGTCTGTTTTGCTCAAGGCTCTACGGTCAAGGCTGCCCTAGGATCAGCATATACGGTTGGATTATGTAGTGAAAGACACACTTTGTTGTATCGACTGACACACATATATTGGAGTGGGTATTGTTATACTCTGTTCCGTATCGTCCACGCAGATGCGGTCTTGAAGTATGGAGATGGAAATGAAAGTTTGTCTTGTCGATGTTGGTAACTTGGATGCTTTTATTGGCTGGCTACATACCTATATGTACTATATGTAGTAGAGTTGAGGCTATGTACCTACATTATGAGTAACAAGCTACTACCCCGCCAACCCACCAGACAGACTTATGCTGGATAGGCTGGAGCAAAGCCCTACGTGGAAAGTGGGGGTGCTATATGTACGTATGTATGTATGTATGTATGTAGTTATTGTACTTCTTGACCGCCCAATCCCGACTTGAAACTGCCGGACTTATTCGTCTCACCGCCCACCGCCCACCGCGTTAGTCTTAGGCCATTGCCTGCTGTAACCTCCCTTAACTGGACGCATTGCGATTCCGCGCTTTCTTGGCTCAACTCAACTCCCTATACAATGTCATAATCTCTCGCAGCCATCTCACGGGCGCCATCTCGAGGGCACTATCCTGGGCATTCACTATCTATGTGTCACTCACGCACAGCTTCTTCCCAGCCCATATACCAGCGCCTTTTAGTCTGAACATTTCCGAACACTTCTGTCTGTTTTACGTTTTGATGAGTCGCTGGACGTATTCATCATCTCGGTCCCTCCTGATCCTCTGATCCTCTGATCCTCTGATCCTCTGATCCTCTGATCCTCTGACCCTTTGACCCTCTATACAGCGTCAGCCTCGTCGCCTAGTTCCATATCCCGCCCATATAAAGTCCGACTGTCACCTTATTCACCTTCTTTCATTCCCTCCCGCTATGTAAGAGAGCATCAGTGGCAGATACCATCCGGTTTGACCCACTTCCCCCATTACCTATATCCGGTAGGGGCAGGAAACTCTGGCTACAAGTCGCGATATGTAAGTTCACAATTATGTCATCTAATCTAGGTTTGGCGAGGTTTGGCGAACTATATCCAGTTTCTCTCTAGCGTTGATACCCGTTTTCTTCTCTCTTACTTTGTTCGCTACGTGGTGCAGCGTATACAATATGCAGCTCACAAAAGGCGGATTTCTTACCGACAACATGGGACCAGTTTGAAACCCTGTATTCTTACTCAGTTTTTCTTGTTTCGATGGTTGGGGTGAAATGTAGAAGAAATGTTGCCTACTATGTTACGGTATCCGCTGACTTCTAACAGAAATACGCGGCCCGGCGTAATCAAGCTCCTGCGAGTTACAAAGTGGGCTGCAAAAGGATCCCTGCTCTCAGCTTGGACCCTCGCTGCTTCTCGCCATCCCGGGGCTTCTCACGATAGTGGGCGGGGAACCCTAACTGATCTGCTTTGCTCGTGCCCCAGCTTCCCCTTGCCAGTTTGGGGTCAGCTTCGGCTTGACCAAAACTCACCACTATGTCTTCACAAAGAAGTCGCCCCCGAGGACCTAACCGTAGCACAGAAGCTGGAGGTCACGGCGAGGAATTGCATCTATGGGAGGATGTCAAAAAACTGCTCCCTAGCACACTCAACACTTTCAACGACAGCAGCTCAAATGTCCTTGCCATTCGGGATCAAGACAAGACCATGGCTGAGAAGAAAGACAAGGGGAGTGAGTTTACGACTGAGCTTCTCTTGCCTGTAGATCTATACTAATGAAGAATCCCAAGCCATTACAACGGAAGACTACAGCAAGCTAGATAACCTGCTGCGCCGTGGTGTGAAGATCAATGAAGCTGCCGGCCAAAATCTCCTTGCAATTATTGAGCAGGCTAAGATTTTGAAGGCGGTGGCGCAGGCTAAGGAACAAGAGCTGGAACAATCCAGTTCTAGATCAGCTACGCAACGGATCAAAGACACTGTTGCCTCTACCTCCGTCTACGACTTCGATGGAGCTGGAGACTCCCCCGTTCCATCGCCCAATCCAACCTCCCGAGGCAGAATAAACGGGCCCTCTAGCAAAGGTGACCGAGACTCGGTGCCACCGAATCGAGATCGGACGCCAGCAGCTAAAGCCGGTAGTGTAGAGCCCCAGTCAGGCACCGCGGCGGGTATCATACGTTCTAAGGTAACCTTTGCCAAGGAAGACGAAGTGGCGTTCAAGCCAAAGCCTATCAACAATGAGCACACCGACTGGATCCTGGGTTTCGTCCAGGAAGTGCGCGGTGAGGGTAAAGCCCGCCGCTACAAGGTCCTGGACGCCGAGCCCGACGAGCACGGTGTCAAGAAGGACTTCCGCACGAGTGCCAGCAGTATGATCCCCATCCCCAAACAGGGCACTGTTCTACCACCCCTCGAGACAGGCAAGACCGTGCTAGCTATGTATCCGGATTCCACCACCTTCTACAAGGCTGAGGTGCAGGGTATGGCGCCAGACGGGAAAGTCAACCTCAAATTTGAGGGAGATGAGAGCTTGATGCAGGCCGTCATTCGCCGTTACGTCGTTGAATACCGGGGTTAAGGAAGATCTTGTGAAGGTTATGTCCGATACACGCAGGAGCATGTTACGGTTGAAACCGAATTTTAGCGGCGTTTCTGGCTGAGCGAATGTTAGGATTGTTGGATCGGCGTTGCAGGTTTCGGCGCATGAAGATACAGGTCAGAATTACAGGTGAAATGTCTGTCAAGAAGATGTGTGCTGTAGATGTGTTGCAACACGATTCGGCGTATGTATACCCCTTTATCTATACTACTATGCCTGGTATGTATATCTGGTCTGCAACATCCCGGACGGCGAATGCCCCCTATTGGCAAGCTTATATAGATCGCAGCGTATTCCGGCCCAAGCCCAGCGTAGGTCGGTTGTGGTTAAAATGAGCGATCATTTGCCTTCCAATTAATATTCTGACTCCAAGGGGGAATAATAGATGCGCCAAAGGCTCGTAGGCAATTTTATAGTGGCGGCGGTCAGCTCACAAGGGCAACTGCCCTTCGAATATCATGCCTCTAGCTTCAGGCAGCCCCGATGACTGACCTCATCAAAAGCCAAAGATGCGCAAGATCTCTTTCTGCTGTTCACTCATCGCAACTGGTGTTTTTTTGTGCTCTCGTGGGGGTGTGCGAAC
Organism: Diatrype stigma; assembly: GCA_022225965.2. Taxonomy (NCBI): domain Eukaryota; kingdom Fungi; phylum Ascomycota; class Sordariomycetes; order Xylariales; family Diatrypaceae; genus Diatrype; species Diatrype stigma. The sequence continues at coordinate 78,270 of JAKJXP020000150.1, read as the reverse complement.
AAAGGCAAACCATATTTTCTTTGTGCGCATGAGTTATATGAAGACAAAAGGTTTCGAGGAACCAGGGGCTCAAATGGGCAAGCCCAGACTCGTCTTGCATCAACAAAGCACCATCATTACTATCCCAAGCAACCTATGAAACGCGTAGCGGAATGTCAGACGACAAGATTCGAAGGGACATGGCGGGACTAAAGCTCGCCCAGGAGATTTCAAATGGAAATAATACGCAGCGCGATAGTAATGCAACTCAGAAGGAGGCGCTTCAAGATGAGGGCGGGCAACAGGCAGCAGATCAAATAAATCCACGAGCTGCTGACGCCGGTGTTCACGATAGAGGCGATTTTGATGACGATATCAATGGTGATGGCGATGGCAATGGCGACTTCGACGACGGGGTGCAGTACCCACGAGTACAGTGGGATTCGCTACTCAGGCTCATCAGTCAGCGCGTCGACGACGTCACTGAAACGGGGGCAGTAGCAGGCACGAAGAATGATCCTAATATACCCAGTAACATCGAGGTCGATACCTTGTCGCTCGACGACCACGACCGCCACTACCGAGCGGCATTCGAGCGGATCCGCGAGGAGGTCGCAGCGCGGAATGACATTCCCGACGCCGTCGCCACCGCGCCCGGCCTGTCCACCTTGCGTCTCACCTTCGTCCCCGCTTCCCTCGCCGGCCGCTGCCCCTGCTGCCTCGGCGACTACGACTTCCCCTCGCTCATCATCTGCGCTACCACTAGCGGTGGCAGTGCCCGGGAGGGTGAGGATGGCGACACCCAGCACATGGAGACGCAGGGGGGTGAGGGCGGCATCGGCGTCACCAAGGATATGCTAATACAGGGCATCCGCGATGGGCTGTATCCTGGGCCGGACAGAGTCGATGATCCTGAAACCGCACCCGACAAGCTGGAGGGCGGATCCGAGGAGCTCGTCGAGCTCGAACCCAAGCCAAAATTGCAGTCGGTGCCATCGTCTGCTGCTGGCGACGACCCTCATACGGATCTGGACCAGGAAGCAGGTGACAGCCTCGATAGCAACACTGGCAACGGCGGCGGTGGCGGCAGTAATACCAAGATTACTCTGGCCAACTTCGCTTGGATGAACGGCGACTGTGGCTTGTTGGACGATACACTATATGTGTATTATGGAAGTCCGGATGATGATGACTCGTCCTCAACGAAGTCCGAGCTGTTGAAGGTGGGAGAAGTAGATAAGGGGGGGCGGCAGCAGGAGGATCAGGAAGAAAAAATGCGTTACGGTGGTGGTGGTGGCGAGACGGAGAAGGATGGAGAGGGAAGGGATGGCGCGAGACACGAATGAACCTCGTGTGTATCAATGTCTAGGAGTCACGATAAGTTCGGCATTAAACATTAATTTAAGATATACCAGCCTGTCTAGATATGGACATATATAATAGGGGATATAACTGCCCTTTAATGGAATTATGCAATAGTTGATAGGTTTTCATTAAGGCATTATTCACGCTATGGACATTATGGCAATCTGTTGCTTCTTGCATATCTCATAAGCTACGGATGAAAACGCCAGAGTGACCTCTTATCAGCCTGTTAATAGGCGACAGAAGTTGAGATAAAGGAAACGTAGTGATATGACTATATATACGGAAGCGTGTAAGAGGGGGTTTTAGTATTGTTCAACTTCCAGCCTGGCGGTCTAATGGAAGCTCGACTGATGAAAAGTGTTCCATGATCCGTGCGAAATTCCCTGTGCTATAATCATGGTATGTCAGACACCTCGGGTATAGTTGGGAGATGCCCGCCGTCGGCCAGCCCCGTCCTGGCGATGTTCGTTCTCTTATCACCACTGCTCTCACGAACTTCATAGCCTTCCGGATGGATACGGACTATCTCTGTGGGAACCAACCAAGAACTGCGGTGTGTTTGGAGTGTGTCGCTTTGCGGGACGACCTTTCCTCTCCACCTCATCTTCGCCTTTCTAAGTCGTATTAAGTAGCCCTTCAGTGATTCGGATGGGTTTCTCTCTAACCGCCCAGTGATGATCATCTCAGCTTTTGTGACGCCACTCCAAGGCTTCGTTATAATATCTTGAGCTAACAGGCCAGCCCCTGCAGCATGCTCCAGCTTTCTCTGATCTAGAAAGCGTCCAATCAATAACCAATGCAAAGTTCTCTGGGAGTTCTTTGATAATTCGAAGGCGGATCGAAACCCATCTTTACCGTAGTAAGTCAGGGGTGCGCCTCGACGTACCAAAAATTTGATCGAATTGAACTGGGTGGCAGAGCAGGCAGCCATCAAAGCGGTGCCTGATGGGCATCCTTCAAAGTCGATGCGGGCACCCAATGACAGGAGGTTGTTCATGGCGGCCAACGACCCATTCGCCGCTAAACGGCAAAGGGGGCTCCAACCCACGCTTGGTTCGGTGTTCATCATATACCGGAAATTATCCCTTCCAAGCCTGCGTTGGTATAACCGAAACTTGTTAGTTAGGCAGGCCATGGCATCTGCGGGAGTAAAGAAGGTCCAAGTCAAGGGCCCGCTATCTTCCAATCGAATATCCAAATGCAGCAAGAATGACGCAAATTCATTATTGAACATCGCGTCGTGTATGGCAGAAAGCCCTTGCTCGGATTTGTGGTGTGGATTGAGACCCAACTGTAAAAGAACTGCAAATATAGCTATGTTATACCATGGTCCCATCCCCGCATTATGGAGGCATGAATGGTAGTTATGGTCCAATGTATGTGGATTTGCTTTGGCAGCGAGCAAAATATTGACCACGTCTAGGCGTCCCATTCGAACCGCGAACATTAGCGGAGTAAAACCACCAAGATCTTGGAATTCCAAGGAAGCACCATTCGTTACTAGAAACCTCACTATATCGCTGTTACCCCGTGAAATGGCTCCATAGAGAGGTGTGAAATGGACATGGTCAAGAGCGTCGATCTCAGCCCCATTTTGGAGAAGTAGTTTGACCGATTCAACTTGTCCATGGTATGCTGCCCCGTGTAATAGTGAACGGCCCCGTTCGGTTGGTCGATTTATGATTGTCCCGAATATCCCTTTTGATCTTCTCCGACCATATTCCTCCTTGAAAGTTAGTTTAAATAACGTGAGCAAAGAAGGGGCCGGTAGCTTGAACATAAACCATGTCGTATACTTACGCGTAGTGCTTCGCATTATTTTTCATATGCTTAATGAATTGCCTGAGACCGACATGGTTCTGACTTGCAACTGCTTCTTCAATAACCTCTACATGTTCGTCGACGTCTCCATTCTGTATATATCTCCTCAAAATGGCCGGTAAGCAACCGTTCAGTTCGGTATCTCTAATCAATTCGTGAAGTGGCGAAGCATCATAGCCATCCTTTTGGGATCGATACACATTAGTAGATGCCCCATTATCTAGTAGCCACTCAATGATAGTAGATCTTCGGTGTTGGATAGCGAGCATCAATGGAGTAACGAATGGGGCAGTATCGATGTTGCCGGGTATGTCGATGTCTAGATCGCAACCTTGACGATTCAAAGTCTTCAGACAATTCATATCATTGGCCAGAATGGCTCTCTGCAGCGCCTGGGCCATATCTCCTTTGCGTAATCTTGAATGAACTTCCGGGCTTCTTTATTTATCTGCTTCGAGAATGCAGCTGATCATTGGCTGATCGTTTCTTTCGTAGGCTATTGCCAACGGGGTATAACCCCGTGAATTCGGGGTCATCTCGCTTCCCCACCCAAGGAGAAACTTGACGATTCCATATCGGCCATTTTGGACGGCGTAATGTAATGGTAAGTTCCCATCTTTTGTTCGAGGATTAATCTCTGCGTGATGATCCTGAAGGAACTTGGCGACTTCTAGCGCCCCAGTACCAGCTGCCAGATGGAGTGGTGTGTAAAGTTCACTGCTTTTTGTGTTGAGGTCAGTGATGATTTTGGAATCTATATAGAACCTCAGGGAGTCCAGCTTTCCGTGTATCGCAGACAAATGTAAAGCATTAAGCCCATGGCACTCCTCGTCATATATTTTCATGTCCATAGTCCTATGCCAATTTATCTTCCGAGCCCAGTCTTTCGAGTTGTGCAAAACTTGCAATAAGGGTACGTTTCCAACGCCGGCAGCTTCTAGTGCCACATCACATCCCTCTCCATGTACCAGTGTTGGATCGGCCCCCCTTTCTAGGAGAATATTTGCAAGACCCAGTTGACGCTACATCAGGGTTGATATGGAGAGTTGCGGGTATACAACATAGGGGCAACATTGACTTTATAAATATGCGAGGCCATGAAGTCGGTCGAAATCAAGAGGGGGTGCATAGTACCGCTACGTCTGTCTACCCACCCTATCTGCCCAACCTGCCTGCCTGCATCTCTGCTGCAGGCTGCATAGTACTCCGCCCACCCTGTCTGCCCACTTTGTCTGCCTGTCTGTCTGTCTGCCTACCTTTCTGCCTGTCTGCTGCAGGTTGCATAATGCTCCGCCACAAGCCACAAATGATGTGATAGAACCCTACAATGTAATTCACCGAATCTTCATGCACTGTAACGCTGACGATGCTCTGATAAGGTGGCGCGTGGGCTATGCAAGTGATTGGCCGCAGTCTGGAGCGAATTGGCTCTTCTTATACCCCTCCTTTTCAAATCGCAGCCATCCGAGGCACCTCAACGTGCTGTCTCATCTCTCAGTTTCTGTTAGCCCCAGAAAGCTGATACTGCATGCGTTGATTAAAACTTTGCTTTGACAGTAATTATGCTACGAAACTTAGCTCCCAGTGAGCACATTAGTGAACAAGGGCTATGCAAGATTTACCAAGGTTATATAGTATATAAGCGAAGTGGTGCTGAATATATCACAAGTATTTCTCGAGAACTTACTTTGCGGCATGCTGGAAACGATTCAGCTTACTTGACGAAGTCTCGTCATCAAGCTAGGTGTTCTGTTCAAGTACATCTCTAACCCCATCTTGTAATAGAAAGGAAGATGCTTTCCGGGCATCTGACAAGAGAACCAGTCTCTAGGTCAGGAAGTTACGATGACACTGTCCAACATCTGTTCTCTGCCGCATATTTCCTCTTGCTCGTCAGCTTCTTGCCAGTGGCTTAAATTTGTATATGAGCCTTTAACTTCAGTATCGAGAAGTCGAAGCTGGCAGTTGCCGGAGTAACCAGTCTCGCGGGCGCTTATCAGGTAGAAATATACGATGTTAAGGATATCATATGCGGTCTCTATTATGCAGAAAACTTGGTCTTACCCCCCTTCCCTTTTCCCCCCTCGAAGATTCGAAATATTCCGTCGCCCGCTTCCTATGGAAAATCTCAATGATATTCTAATACATCTTAAGTGCGGGTTGAAATGCATACATAAGAGTCCAGCCTTTTGCAGGGGCATTAGCTAGATAGGGCTATACGATAGGGGTAAGGAGTAATTATGCAGTTAAGAGGATAGCCAACTATGCACTGACTGAAAATATCTGCTTTGCAAATATTATCATAATACCGAAGCGGGTTCTGGTTAAACGCTAAGTAAGGTAGGCGGTGGCCCACTTACATGGAGCTGGGGTTTCATTTCCAGTGCCGGCGGTTATCAGCAACCTGAAGCTCAGTTCCGCTGCTACCTGATAACGGTACGATACCTACATACATGTAGCGACGTAATAACTGGAAATGACGACTTTACTTCGTACCACGCACATGCAACCTTGAACTATAACCCACCGACCATACCTGCTGCCTGCCTACCTGACCGTGCTTACCTCCTTCATACCTGGGTATTGTACATACTTGTCGAGGCGGTAAGGTTGGAGGTAGCAGTGGTAGGTGCAGGTTGCAGCTGTTCCACCGGCACATCATTTCCAACCGCCGTGTCCAACCTTAAGGGCTTCATTCGTCTGTTCATGTGAACCTCCAATTTCCTGTCAAGCCCTTCTCTCGTTAGCAACTCGAGACCCTGAACTTCCACCGACGCGCTGCTCTTTATTTCATATCCCGATAGACACGTCGTGCAGTCGTGACCACTAGACCAATAGCAAACCAACCTCCCTCGTCGCACTGGATTAATGTTAGAAGGACAGAGATAGACATAGAACTACGCTTATACAATCGAAGATGCCTTCTCCGGGGTTGCAGCAGGTCGCCAGGGATGTGTCGACCTATTTGATCTTGATGATGATCATATCAACACTTGGTCCCCTGCAATTCGGTTTCCATCTGGTAAGCTGGAATAACTTCATACGTCCCATCGTTCACGTTTACGTCCACATTCCTCCTCGTCACTCACACCCAGGCCACCCATCTCATCATAGGAAGTGACTACATAAGTAGCCATATTCGTACTTAGATAGTATAAGCACCTACTAACAACTTGTCCACCCTGTGTCACCCCATCTAGGCTGAGCTCAATGCTCCTCAAGATGTCATCTCCTGTCGGCTCAAGAACCCTATCTCCTCGCGCCTCTACGCCTCCCTAAGCCCCGTCATCTCAACCTCACCCCGCCTCGTCGACGGAGCGGCTGTGACTTCCGCTGCCCTTCCCGACTGCATCCCCATGAACGATGCCCAGTACGCCGTAGTGTCTAGTATGTTCACACTCGGCGGTCTGATTGGGGCTCTGACCTCGGGACCCCTGGCCTCGGCGCGGGGCCGCCTCTTCGCCATGCGTCTAACGAGTCTCTTCTTCGCTGCGGGCTCTGTTATCGAGACGCTCGCTGGCTCCATCGCCGTCATGTCGATCGGGCGGGTTCTCGCCGGCATCGGTGCTGGCGCCGCCACCGTCATCGTGCCGCTATACATCAGCGAGGTCGCGCCTCCTGCCGAGCGGGGCACGTTCGGCGCCATGACCCAAGTCAGTATCAATGTGGGCATCGTGCTGACGCAGACCCTCGGCTACTTCCTCAGCTACGGCTCCGCCTGGCGCTGGGTCCTGGGCGCCGGCGTCATGATCGCTGCCGCCCAGGGGCTCGGGACGCTGTTCGTGCCTGAGAGCCCCGCCTGGCTCGCCGCCAACAAGAGCGCGGCGCACGCGAAGCAGACCTTGCAGAGGATTCGTGGTAGGAACTACGATATCGGCGACGAGGTTTCCACCTGGGGGGCTGACTTCGGTCTGCCCGACGAAGCGGCGGCGCTGTTGGACGATGATGCTGAACAGGCAGCTAACCCCCCCGCCGGCTCGAGCGGAGGAGCACCGACGACTGGTAATAAGGTTACCGGTGGTGCGAAGAGCGGCCAGAACCTCGGTTTCTTCGAAGTCATTCGGGATCCGTTCTACCGACCAGCAGTCCTCGCCTGCGTCGGGGCCATGGCTTCGCAGCAGCTGTGCGGCATCAACTCCATCATCATGTACTCGGTGTCGCTGCTGCGGGACATCCTCCCCGTCGACTCGGCACTGCTGACCATCATCATCTCGGCTATCAACCTGATCACCACGTTGGCGTGCTCGCCACTGCCGGACAAGCTCGGGCGCAAGACGTGCCTCCTGATCTCGATCGTTGGGCAGGGCACCAGCTCGCTGATCCTGGCGCTCTCCATCATGTTCGGCACCCAGATCCTCTCGGCCGTGATGGTCATGTTCTTCGTGGCTTTCTTCGCCGTTGGTCTGGGCCCCGTGCCCTTCATCCTCGCGTCGGAGCTGGTGGGACAGGAGGCCGTGGGCGCCACACAGTCCTGGTGCCTGGGTGCTAGCTACGTGGCTACTTTCCTCGTAGCGCAGTTCTTCCCCATTATCAATGTGGCGTTGAACGAGCGTTTCGGCGGCGCCGGCTGGGTGTACTTTATCTTCACCGCGTTGGCGGTCCTGTGCGGCTTGTTCGTCTTCTGGCGGGTTCCCGAGTCCAAGGGCACGAAGGATGCCGATGAGGTCTGGGGCCGGACGCGACGGATCGATTGAGCAGACAGAAGTGGGTAGGCGTATGCATGCGCACGTTAGTGTGGCATGAGTCAGTATTTATTATACCTAGGAAAACATTGTCCTAGTCTACCTAAGATGGCGGGACGGCCTTTATAGCCTCCTAGTACGTACAACAAGAAATACAGAATTTAACAAATTGTGCCCTACTTAGCCACGTTCTCGTTCTCGTTCTCGTTCTCGTTAACTACCCAAGTAGCTAGCCGTGCGTGGCGCACGTAATCTCTGATGCTTGATCATGGAGTCGAGTTGCAGGAGACCGGCCCGTACACCATCGACCACGTGCAACAGATCGTAGGCGAAGCGCTCGCTGACTTCCTCGGCGGCGGCGCCGCGGATGATCTCTTCCAGTCCGGCCATGCCCGCGCACCCCATGACGATGACGGTGGTCCGGCCGCCGCCGAGCAACCGCTTGGTAGCCTCCCCTAGCTTCTGGCGCACCACCTCGGGCGACACGCCGCTGTGGAAATCGGATGCGTTGAGGCCCGTCGACTGGACGCCCGCGAACCTGCTACTGTTGCCGTTGCCGCTGCCGAGGAACGACCGCACCCCTTCGCTCAGGTGCTCCTCCCAGAACTTGCCCGTCGTCACGATGCCCCACTGCTGCTGTTGCTGCTGCTCGAATGTGCTGGGGAAGGACGAGGCGAAAGAGGGGGGAGACGTAGGGGGCGGCGGCGGTAAAAGCAGGAGCGCAGCTAGGATGCTCGCTTCGAAAATGCCGATCACGGCCCGGGCCCGAGAGGGCCGGGAGGACGCCGAAGAAGACGGAGAATTGGCACCCGCACGCCCACCCCCGCCGGACCCGGACCCGGACCCTGGCGCACCCCCGCTCCGCAGCAGCTCCCGCACCAGCGGGTGCACGCTGAAGCAAGCGACGAGGATGCCATCGTAGTCATCGGCCCAGGCATTTCCCCTCGAGTCGCCGCTGCTGGGATCCGGGTGCGGGCCCCGTAGCAAGGGATCCGCTAGCACAGCGGCGGCGCTCTGCGTGATGCCGGCCGCGTCGTCAATGCTGGCGGGCGCGGCGGGCGACGGCGCCGTGTACGCGTGCACCTCGGTCGCGTACCCCAGATCCAGGATGCTGTCCTCGACGGCGGATCGCAGGCCGTCCGTCATGGCCGCTGACGAGTTCGGGTTCAGCACGAGGATCTTGGTCTGCCGGCCCCGGACTCGGGATAGCTGGGAGGGGTGGGGGGGTTGGGAATGGGAATGGGACGGGGATGACATAGTTGCTTGCTTGCTTGCTAGGTCAAGCGCTCCCCTGAATCCTTGCTAAGTAGCTATAAAGCTAGGTGACGAGGGTGCGTAGGTGGCCGGCTGGCTGGCTTGTTGTCGATACTTAACCAAAGCCTTCCAATTGGTGCCTTGGTGGCGGATGTCGATATTCTAGTCCTGTACCACTGGGGAGCAATTGAGTGAATGGCCGAGTCAGTGAATGAGCGAGTGGGCGACTGGTCAGAAAACCCTAGATCGTGATGAGGACATGCGCATGCTCGAAATCAAACGGTATAAACGCAATAATGAGGGTCACATTCTTATATGTAACCCTTACGAAAACAGCATTCTCTCCGTTTACATAGACGTTCTCGTTTATCCATTTGAATTGGTCATGAAAAAAAAAGAAAACCACTCGACATCCCTTCAAGTTAGATCGTTGCTCCCCGACCAGTGACTGTCCACCCCCCTCTCGACTGCGGGGCAATTACCAAGTATAAGTACCTAGGATTATAGGGGGGGGGGGATGTGGGGGGAGCTCAAGATGCCAAAATCCACCTTGTATGTATGCACCTACCTACCTACCTAGTTATGTACCCAACCAAGCACGAAGACAGCCAGACGCGGGGCTATCAGGCGCCTCAGCAGCCTGTATGTACATACTACATAGTAGGTTCTGAGCAACGCCCTAACTACTACATGTATTGCAGGGGCTATAATGTACTACATAGCACGTCTAGCTAGCTGCTACCCCACTGTGATCAGTGCCCACTTCCCCTTACCAGCCACATACCTCCAGCCTCGATACTGCTACGTAGTCCATACCTACATACAGGTAGGTACCTACGTACACACAGAGCACCACCACATACAAGCCTAACTAAGCCTCACAGTGACGACTTGCTCAGCTTGCCAACTCCGTGATCCATACCGAGATCCATCCATACCAGCCAAGCTCACTGGACACCAGTTACCTCAACTCACTCACCTACTCACACTCACACTCACCCACTCGCCCCTTGATTCCTGGAACTCCCGACCAATCCCACCAGACGGCTGGCTGACTTGTCTTTTATTGTCGCTACTACTCTTCGATCCCCCCTTGATTTCCTCACTTACGTCCGCCCACCGCCCACCGCCCACCGCAACTGCAGGCAGCACATACACAGGCACTCTTGCCTGTTGCCCATAACTCGTCGCCAGTACTGAAGCCATGGCAAATCCTCCTCCCATCGGTAAGCTTGTTCCATCATGTCAACGAACTGCCTGGTCTTCTACCTATCTCTCTTCCCACCAGGCTACCGGATCAGTTGTCTTCCTGCCAGGCTGGGCGCCACCTAGCCGTGGACCCTACCGTTATGCTTTCGTTGCAGTCTTTCCAGCAACCATGCTCTACAGATGATACGCTACTTTGATGTATTGCTAACCCGTAACCTCCCTCTCCCTCCAATTAGTCCTCGATGGCGGTACCGGTTTCCTCAAGGTCGGGTACGCCGCCCAGAACTTCCCCGAGCACCAGTTCCCGTCGATCGTAGGGCGGCCGATACTGCGGTCCGAGGAGCGCGGCGGCGCCGAGACAGACGGCCTCGTCATCAAGGACATCATGTGCGGCGACGAGGCCGCCGCCGCCCGCACCATGCTCCAGATATCGTACCCGATGGAGAACGGCATCGTCAAGAAGTGGGACGACATGCAGCACCTCTGGGACTACACCTTCTTCGACAAGATGCGCATCGACCCCCGTGACCGCAAGATCCTCCTCACCGAGCCCCCCATGAACCCCCTCAAGAACCGCGAGCAGATGTGCGAGGTCATGTTCGAGCGCTACGGCTTCGGCGGCGTCTACGTCGCTATTCAGGCCGTGCTGGCCTTGTATGCACAAGGTACGTTCTTTCCGTAGATTGTATTGGTCTTCCAGTATCCGAGCAAGCATGGCAGGGCATGGCATGGCATGGCATGCCATACTTGCTTATCTTCGCAAGCGTGCATGTAAAAAGAGAAGCACACAGCCCTACACACATGCATATACGAATACATGTATACACTTAACTCCAACCTGCCGTCCTGCTGTCCTGCCGTCCCACCGTGCCTAGCTCTATCGTAGCTGCTTACTAACGCCATATTGGCAACGCTCAGGTCTAAGCTCTGGCGTAGTCGTCGATTCCGGCGATGGTGTCACACATATCGTCCCCGTCTACGAGTCCGTCGTCCTCAACCATCTCACCCGCCGCCTCGACGTCGCCGGCCGGGATGTCACCCGCAACCTGATCGCGCTGCTGCTACGGAGAGGATATGCGCTGAACCGGACGGCGGACTTTGAGACGGTGCGGCAGATCAAGGAGAAGCTATGCTACGTGTCGTACGACCTGGAACTGGACAAGCGCCTTAGCGAGGACACGACAGTGCTGGTCGAGAGCTACACGCTGCCGGACGGGCGAGTGATCCGCGTGGGCAGCGAGCGGTTCGAGGCGCCCGAGTGCCTGTTCCAACCGCACCTGGTGGACTGCGAGCAGCCGGGCATCGCCGAGTTCCTGTTCCAGACGATCCAGGCGGCCGACGTGGACGTGCGGTCGTCGCTCTACAAGGCCATCGTCCTCTCGGGCGGTAGCAGCATGTACCCGGGCCTGCCGTCGCGGCTAGAGAAGGAGATCAAGCAGCTCTGGCTGACGCGCGTCCTCAACGGCGACCCGTCCCGCCTGTCCAAGTTCAAGGTCCGCATCGAGGACCCGCCCCGCCGCCGCCACATGGTCTTCCTCGGTGGCGCCGTCCTGGCCAACATCATGGCCCAGAACGAGAGCATGTGGATCTCGAAGGAGGAGTGGGCCGAGCAGGGCCCGCGGATCCTGGAGAAACTGGGGCCGAGATGAGACCTCTAAGGAGGATTCGAAAAGAAGGGGGTTGGATTGAGATCGGATGATGTAGGTGAGGTGAGGTCAGGTGAGATGAACGAAGCATGGTCCTCCAAAGCTGCCTGGAGAAACCCAATGCGATGGCTTACGTGGGCACGTAGGCAGTCACTGAAAATTAGCTAGCCTGGGCTTGAGTAGTTTTATACAGTTTCCATCAACGAAGAGACAAAAAAAGTTTATATTTTCCCATGGTGCATACGAGTTGAACAGCTTCGCTTCCCGTACTGTCAAGGCCGCTAGGTTCAATCGGACGTACGAGTTTATATATATATATATATATCTTAGTTCATCTAAGAGAACATCCGAGACAAGTTGCCTGAGTATTTATTGTACGTATTAGTTGTTAGGGAAATATTTCTACAGATCCTGTTCAGCTTTCAATTTCTTCAGATTCAGCTATGGTGGATGAATAGGGGTGAGATGAGACAAATGAGGTAATATTTGGTACTAGGTATGAGCCACTGGATTTGTTAGTCAAGTGGCACGCTGCCAAGCTGCCACCCTGCCACCCTGCCACCCTGCCACCCTGCCACGTTGGTCCCTCACCAGCCACATCTTTAGACCAACCCCGGCCAGGCCGGAACCTCCTTACTAATTAATATCCGGGGACATCGAGTTAAGGTTCCAACATACAGATGCGATGGCAAATGGAATGAACCCGAACAATTAAACAACGAACTACTTCGTACTTTTGATCCAAACTTTGGCCTTCGGGTTTATAGCTCTGTTTTGTCTTTTCCCTTTTCAGCTTATTGAATAAAACGTATGCTTCGCCGCCGCTCGGATTCAACATTGGAGTTTCGGCTTTTGATACTCATCACTGGATTTGACTGGCTTAACTTGTAACTCAGTATCTAGATCTTGTTGGCGTCACTCATCTCCTAAGCCTTCTCCATTATTTGTTTGCTCGCTCGCGACTCGGTGCAAATCATCAGGACCACCGTCGTCACATCATCGGCGAGACTGGTGAAACAAACGACACCTGCTGACCCATCAACCAACCGAAACTCCTCAACAAAATAAGTTGGGTCCTGATGGGATGTGACCCAGCTGCTATTGTTCAGTCAGTTCGTTGATGGTTTCCTTCTGAGTGGGTTGGAATGTAATCGTCTACCGGTTATCTGTCCATTCGCTGCATACTTCGAAGGGTGGGCGGGAACCAGCCGACGGGAAGGCAGGAGGCTATCTTCCTCTCCCTTCCGCGTCCAGGCCACAAGCCTACAGGAAAGCGCCGCTCCCATTTGGTTGGCTGTCTGGTTCGGTTCGGTTCGGAAACGCAGTCGTGTCTCGTCTTACCTTCTGGCCCGCACCCGCATTCGCATAGGCACTCGCACACGGTGTCGGTCGGTCGGTTGAGCACCTGGACAGTCAGACTTCTAATCAGTCTGGGCCAGCTCAAACGGACTTGTACGTGCATGCGTGCGTGCGGCCAGTATCCGTCGTTGCCCATCCTGTCGCCTCCGCCACGATCATGAGTCTCACCAACCCCCCCTCGGGACCGGGTTCCGCGCCGGGCAGAGGCGGAACTCTCAAAAGGAGTGTTCAGTCTGCGTTTGAAGGTAAGGTTCGATCTGGCTATTATATTCTCTTTGCGCCGCAGTCTGTCCTTTCCTTACGCTTTGAATCCTCCCCCTTAGACACAAGTTACCTGGCCATCATCATACCTCAATCATATTCGTCTCGGGTACATAAATAGGCTTCCCCCTATTGTCGGTTTGGCTAGTGCTATGTATCATACTACCTGGTATGGTCTGGACAACTACGTGCCACACGCTACTAGGTTATACCGTGCTTCTGTATGCCGGGAGATTACACTATCGTATCATGATGCGCGGCAACAACAGCAGGACTACCCTCTTCTCACTGGACGGGATTTCCCCTGCGAGTCTACTATGGCTTCTCATGAGACGCGCCAACACAGTCGCCGATATGGCATATCTGGTCAAACTTTCTTGCGCTGCTACCATACGAGTGATGAAGGACAACAAGACTAACTTCTGCTCTTAGATCCCCACGACAAGGGCGGAAATGTCGGGTACCAATCCAAAGTGCGGGTGGTGGACCGATACAAGGTGATCGGTTTCATCAGCAGCGGTACGTACGGGCGGGTGTACAAGGCGCTAGGGCGACAGGGGCAGCCGGGGGAGTTTGCCATCAAGAAGTTCAAACCGGATAAGGAAGGGGAACAAGTGCAATACTCGGGCATCTCGCAGTCGGCGGTACGGGAGATGGCGCTGTGCTCGGAGCTGAGCCACGACAACGTCATCCGGCTCGTGGAGATCATCCTCGAGGACCGGTGCATCTTCATGGTGTTCGAGTACGCCGAGCACGACCTGCTGCAGATCATCCATCACCACACGCAGCAGGCGGCCGGGCAGCCACGCGGCCACGGCAACAGCGTCGCCAACAACGCCATCCCACCGGCCACGGTGCGCTCCATCATGTTTCAACTGCTCAACGGCTGCCAGTACCTGCACAGCAACTGGGTGCTGCACCGGGACCTGAAGCCGGCCAACATCATGGTCACGTCGGCAGGGCGGGTCAAAATCGGCGACCTGGGCCTGGCGCGGCTCTTCTACAAGCCAGTGCACAGCCTCTTCAGCGGCGACAAGGTGGTCGTCACGATCTGGTACCGGGCGCCGGAGCTGCTGCTCGGCTCGCGCCACTACACGCCCGCGGTCGACACGTGGGCCGTCGGCTGCATCTTCGCCGAGCTACTGTCCCTACGGCCCATCTTCAAGGGCGAGGAGGCCAAAATGGACAAGAAGACCGTGCCCTTCCAGCGCAATCAGATGCAGCGCATTGTCGACGTAATGGGCCTGCCCACCAAGGAGCGCTGGCCCTTCCTCACCAGCATGCCCGAGTACCACCACCTCAGCACCCTGCAGCCCCCTCCGCCCTTACACCCCCACCACCGCAGCAGCCACCACGGGTCACACCATCACGGGGGCCATCATGGTAGTCACCACTACGGACAACAGCATCATAGCGGAGGGAGGTCCTCGTCAACGTCATCTTCAGCAGCCGCTACGACATCGCACCTAGAAAAGTGGTACTGGAACACCGTCAACGCGCACTCTTCGTCTGCCTCGTCCAGTAACAGCAACAATAGCAATCCCAACCCGAACAGCCTCGCTTCCCTCGGGGTGGAGGGCTACAAGCTGCTCGCGGGCCTGCTCGAGTACGACCCGGAGAAGCGGCTCACGGCAGCCCAGGCGCTACAGCATCCGTTCTTCACCGGCGGCAGCAGCTCGAGCGGCAGCAGTGCTGGTGCCGGCATTGGTGTCGGAGCTGGTGGCGGTGGTGGTGGCAGCATGGGCATGGGCATGGGCATGGGCATGGGCATGGGCATGAGTATGGGCGGTATGGGAGGCACCAGTAATAATGGGGGTGGTGCCCTGCCTGTCGGCATCAGTAACAACTGCTTCGAGGGTCTCAAGGTGTCGTATCCGCAGCGCCGCGTCAGCCAGGACGACAACGATATACGTACTAGCAGCCTGCCGGGTACGAAACGCTCGGGACTGCCGGACGATTCGTTAGCGAGGCCTGTTAAAAGGATGAAGGAGGGGTAGTCAACACACACACAGAGAGAGAGAGAGAACGCATGCGCAATATATTAGTGGAGAGAGGCTTATACGGAGATGGAAGGCGGAGCATAGATATGCAGATAGCTAAACTTATCACTCGGGGCTGAGGCATGTCGTAAGGAACTTTCGAACTGTCGTTCGAGCGAGTTTTGTTGTTCTTCGTCCTCAGAATAGCCATGTAACTAGATGGTTTTAACGATATAGATATCTTTAGACACGAGCGATGGCATGACATAGCATGGCAGGGCAAGGCGTATATAATAAGGGAGGAGGCATTGAGATACTGTGTCATCCATGGCGTTAAGAGGGGGCAATTGGGCTATCCCATATGCACCCGTCATCGGATTGTTTACCCTCACCAAATATTATATTTCACTTAAAACCCAATACACGCACATGCTACATTTAATTTATTTAGTATCTAACTACCCTGGTGACAAACCGTTCTTTTAACCTTTGTAGCTCCGGAATCGAAAATGAATGGAGCCCCTAAGTGTACCATGTGCTTCATCGGTGAATGACACAACAGCTGGGCACTACAAGGGCTCTGCATTACAAATATTATTATATAGGTACGTAGACGTCGAACGAAACATCGCCCTACCTCGTAGGTACATATTGCGAGGTGGTTATACAAGGTATCAGACATGCTATGGGGAAAACACAAAAAAGCCTCCTGCACCCCCCTCTATCCATCCGCAACCCGACGCCTTTCTTCCCAGCCAGGTTTGCGCCTCGTCCATCCTATGTATGTCGCTTCCTATCGTGTCGTTACGTGATGATAATTATTATGATGACCAGATACAGAGGGAAAAAGAAAAGGGGGTGAGGTATTGTTATGGAACATATATCGAACTGATCGGGGCTGTGACTAGGTAGGTTGTGTATGCTATCCATAGCATAGGTACGCCTACGCTTGTACGCATTGCAGTCTTGGCCCCCCGTCGTCTCATTCTCTAATAAATAAGCGACATTTTCTCCTTGCAATCATATAGCAAGCAAGCTCAGTAAAGGGGGTTCCAATGGCGTCCTCCACTCCAGACGTATGCACCTATCAAGGCAAGGCAAGGCAAGGCAAGGAAATTGGATAAGGAAAGATGATATGTATGATGCGTTTTTAATATTCCGCCTAGTAATTAATCAATCAATAGTTAAAGCACCTTCCCTTCTACATCCTTCTCCCACTATGAAGGCTCGTCGGCCGATCGTTTCGTTCCTTGCTGCAAATCGAGGGTGGGGTATAGCATTGCAAACAAGGCACTTGTAGTATTGTATGAGAAAATCCTCCCTCGGCCTGACTGGTTATAACCATCATATCATAGGCGGGTGCGTATGTGTGTGTGTGTGTGTGTGTGTGTGTGTGCGTGCGCACGCGCGCGTGCATGTTCGCCATTACAAAGAGCAAACAGCCAAGGCGAACGAGCTTGCGGTTTATATTCGACAGCGCATGCGCATGCGCATATTATATGTGCATAGGTACGGGGATGGCATGAAGGATGACAGATAGAGGACAGCACATGCCATGCCAGCTTGATGGATTTCGTAAATTGTAAAAAAATTAGGGGACTGTTCGTCTGTGGGATGATGATTTGCTGAGCGATGGCAAGATGGATGGAATCGCTGTGAATCGTCGGGTATAATAGATGGGGATCGTGGAGACGAACGAACAAAGCGCGTCAAAAATCGAGTTGTCGGGGGCGGGAGAGGCGCACGCGTCGCATTGAGTCCGCCAGCAGGTCAGCCGGTAAGCCGGTCAGCCAGTCAGTAGTCCTACTTTTTGACCGGCGCCGGCGGAGCCTTGACGTTGGTGGAGAGCCACTGAAGACCTTCGAGGAGTCCCTCACCCGTGGTGGCGCAGCTGGGCACCACGTACCAGAGCTTGTCCTTGAGCTTGTTGAGCTCGAGGGCTTCGGTAACTTGCTGTGGGTTCAAAGCTATATGATGGTGAAAAAGGGTCGTCCCGTCAGCACATCGTTCGGTCCGGACTAAACAACCGCATAGAAGCAATTGGGGTCATAGGAACGTGGGGTGATTTGGTACTACTCACCATCCTTGATATCCTGTTTGTTCGCAAACACCAGCAACAAACTGTCCTTCATTTCCCGGTCGTTGATGATGCGGTGAAGCTCCTGCCGCGCCTCATCCATTCTCTTTTCGTCGGAGGAGTCGATGACGAAAATGAGTCCTTGGGTTCCTGTTGTTTTGATGTGTCTGATCAGTATCGCCAGCATCATGAATATCGGCACGTCACCATCGTCACCGTCATCACAATCATCGTCTTTTCGTTACATCCCGTAGGCCATTCCTTGGGGATTTCCCAACCTCGGTCTCTCATCTCGGGGTCTCTCTTATCTTACCGCTGAAGTAATGTCTCCAGAGGGGACGGATCTTGTCCTGGCCTCCGACATCCCAGACGTTGAACTTGACATTTTTATAGGTGACGGTCTCGACGTTGAAGCCGACGGTGGGGATGGTAGTGACATCTTGGCCGAGCTTGAGCTTATAGAGAATCGTTGTCTTGCCGGCCGCGTCGAGTCCCAGCATCAGCAGGCGCATTTCCTTGGATCCGAAGATCTTGCCCATCATCCTTGAGATTTGGGCTCCCATCTTGGCTGTAATTTATTTCGGCGTATCGACTTCTTGTGCCTTTGTCGCTTGCTACGTCCTCTCGTATAGTTTGGTCGCCGTCTTGCTTGTTTGCTTCGATGCGCCCGTATGTCAAGTGCGGGTTAATGCCGTTTACCCTGCTGTCGTCGTCGCCGTTGTCGTAGACGTATGTGACCGTTACCACCGACGCTGATGTTGTTGTCGTCGTTGGGCTCCTCTCCTTTCCCAGATTCTCTGCGCCTACTTCAACTTTTCGATATCGACGATGGCGTATTCAAGACGGATACCAATTGAGCAGCAACGAAGCGTGATCGAGCATAGGACAGTGCGAACGTCGTCTGGTATCCTGAGTATCTTGTCGGTTGATTGGGTTGATTAGGTAGGCAGAGGTAGGGAGGTGGTAGGCTCAGGTAATTAGAAGTAGGTAGTGGTGGTCCGTAGGTGATGTGGTCGGGTGGCTGGTTATCAAGTTCAATGCTATGTTATGTTATGTAGTATGTATGGAGGTATGTATTTACAGAGGTGTGTATGTGTATTGGATGTATCATGGATGTGTACGTGTATGTACCGCATGTATGTATGTAGGTGGCTATAGATAGTAGCTCATCTCGTGTGGTGGAGGGAGAAGAGTACAAGGCGAGTACTTCATACAGACAGAACAGTGACCTCAGAATCTGGAACAGGGGGTAAACCTTGAGAGTGCAGAAAACCCAGAGGAAAAGTGAGGGTAAATTAAAATAAACATGGAAAATAAAAACAAGGGATATACCATGCACCATACCGGGATGGACAAGTTACCTAGGTACCATATACTCCGTAGACTTATCATTATTACATGGTAGTAGTATTAATACTTCCACAATATCATATGCTTCTATTACTACAGCATGCGCAGACTCATAGGCAGGCACAATCAATCCATCGTCACTCTGTTCCCGTCTTGTCTTGTCTTGTCTTTCTCTCGTACCTCATGCCCGTACCTGAAATGTTTCAATCTCCGTTTCGGAGGCGGTGCATATCATCTGCATCAAGACACGGTCCAGGGGCGGGTCATCTCTTAATTAACTGACAATCAATCGGTACAAGCTCTACTTTTTCGTGCTACGGACATGCAGGGGCCGCTGCATAGGCTGATAGGTGGGGATAGGTGGGGTGTCGCTGACGTCCACTGCCTCATCAAGTTAGCACTGATGCACACCCAATGTGGCATGGCTTATTAGTCGAACTAGGGACTATTAACCTTGGAACCATGAAGGTATAGCTGGTACATACGCATCCAGGTTAGACTCAGCTTAGCACTACCTAGGTACTATCGACTGACACTATTCGACCCTGACGCCAGACGCCTGAATAGGGCAGATAGGGCAGAATAGGGGTTTATCTATCGGGTACCTGCCTTCTTATGTGCATGAGGCATGTGCAAGCAATTTAAAAGAACACCAAATACTATTATATCGTATACTCGGACACATTGTTTTCCTTTTTTACTAGGTATATATTATAACATTATATATAATGCATTATATATTAAGTATATATTATATTATATATTATAATATATTCTTTATTATTATATAAACTTAAAGAAATATATTATAATAACATTTTCTTTATATTATATTTAAGCTTTATAATAATTTTTATTTATTATTATTATTATTATTATTATTATTATTATTATTATTATTATTATTATTATTATTATTATTATTATTATTATTATTATTATTATTATTATTATTATTATTATTATTATTATTATTTATTTATTTATTTATAATTATATTATAAAGTACGTTTTAATTAAAGCTTAAATAATATAATATATTTTAATAATTTAAATAATTTATATTTATATTATTCGTTATTAATATAACTAAGTTATATATTTTAATAAATTATTAAATAAAATTAAAACTTATAATTATTAAAAATAATAAACATATTTATATAATAATAATTAAGTATTTTAATAATAATTAAGTACTTTTTTATTAATTAATAAATAAAAGAGTTATTATTTTTTTAATTTTATATATAATTAAATAAATAAGTTAAAAATTAAAATTTTAATATTTAATATATATATGATATTACGCGGTCGACGGCCTAAAGGGCCATGCCGGTATACGTCTAGTTCTAGCATAGTAGGAAACCTCAGACCGAAGTCGAGAAGAAAAACCTACTGACTCGCACCGAAGTCGTTTTTCTGGTTACATACAAAAGATATCCAAAACGGTCTCTGCCCGCTCCTTGCTACAGGAAGGCCCAAAGCCATTTGTTAAATCAAAAGAAAGGTTATGGCGCGAGGCCGGTCCGGCCTCGCGCCGTAAACGTACGGTGTGCGCACCACTAGGTGTAGTGCCGGTGTGCTGAGTAAGCGAAGGTAGGTTGTAGGGGGGGGGAGGGCGGTGCGGGGTGGCCCGTGCGCCCGGTGCATCGCTCCGGGTGTAGGTGAACCACCTGTCCCGGCCGGCGTCGACGCGACGACGACCTGACCGGCAGAATTTTAATATTTAATATTCTTATAATATATTATGATTTTTTTTATTATATTTAAATTATTATTTAATAATTTTAATTATTTTATAATTAAATAAAACCTTTTTATTTTCGAATTAATAATATTAAATGTTATAAATGCTTAAATGATTTATTCTTTCTTTATTATATAGCATGAACCGCTTACTCTTCTTGCGGACGGGGAATTAGAAAACATAGGAAGCATATTCACTACCTACCCCTTGGAATCCCGAGAACGGATATTCTTTGCTCGGGCTTGGCCTACGAGGATCGGGAGGGCCTAACGGTACACACATCAGGGCAGTACATACGTCATGGAGTATTACTAACAAAGGCGCCAACGTATGTATACCTATCTCGACGAGGCGAGGTCGCAGTCGAGATTGAAGAGGCAAGCCTGACTGATTGAGTCTTGGTATTCCCCTGGTCATTGTTTCACAGAAGGAAAAGCCGATGACTACTTTGGGAGCACGGATATCTTCTTCGTCAGCGGGGCCAGTCTCCTATGCTTCTGGCATTACCTAGGTGCTTACAACTCCCTAACACCCTTCATTGGTACTATCACTTCAAAAGCCCCTATGTAGATGGCACCTGTAACCAAGAGCCTACCCATCCCCGATTAGTATACACAAGGACCATACAAGGAGTTAAAAAAAAAAAAAAAAAAAAAAAAAAAAAAAAAAAAAAAAAAAAAAAACTTCTAGGACGGTTACCTGCAACCTGCCACGTAAATAGGTAGTCAGCATGTACTAAATCAACGGCGGCTTGGCTGAGCAGCCCCTTTTCATTCAGTCACGGCAAACACGACAGGCCAGTCAAGTGAATGTCTAGTCATCCGTAAACATGATCCATCGAGACTTGAATTCTTTTGGTATCCTTTTGCGCCCGCTTCGACTTCTGACGCATGCACTAAAGTAATATTTCGAAAAGCACGAGTCTGGCGTTATTTATGATGAAGCTGCATTAATTGGCGTCGTCAGGGCGACGCTTCGGTTTCAGCCCGATCGAGCGCAGTAGATCGTCGTCCTGCTCGTCATCATCCTTCCCGAACTTCGTCATGCTGAACTCGGGAAGGCGCTTGAGCGGCTTGCGCAGCAGTCCTCCTTGCCTGAGCTTCCGTCTCCTATCCATTTCCACTTCCTCGGCGACCCTGCTCTTCTCGGCATCCTCGTCTAGCATTGTGCCTTCGATGCTCAGGTATCCGTAGTCGCCGATCGAGCCTACCTCGTAGTTCTTGATGCGGAACCGTAGCTTTCCGCCTCCTACTTTGGATCCGTTCTCATCCACCCAGTAGCCAGTGGAATGAGCTTGGTGCATCTCATCCCCTTCGTTCTCAGCTTGGGCCTCGCCCTGAGCCTCGTCCCGAGCCTCGTCCCGGGCCTCGTCGTCCTGGGGCTCTGGAGTTGGCAGTTTTGATTCAGCTGCGGATTTGCCGCCTGGCCGTTTGGGTTTATCCTCGGAGCTCGACAAAAGGTCGACCCACTTCCAGCTCGAGGGGAGTCGAGACGCCTCGATTGACGCGTTGAACATGCCGAAGCAGATGACTCCGATAAAGCCCTCGCTCTGCAGGTTCAGCGTGCCCTCCATCCAGCTGCCGCGCTTGGGGCAGAAAAGGTCTGCTTCGACAGTGAGCCAAGCAAATCCCACGGCGTACTCATCAATGGATTCGAGAAGCGTGGCATCCTCGGTCTCGCTCTTCTCGGTCAAAGACCCCTTGCCCGGAGCCTCTCCGATTCTGGGATTGCGGTACGCTAGCAAGACCCCGCGGAAAGCGGGAACGTATCGGTTAAGTAGTGGTCGAAGATGTTGTTCCGCATATCCTTCTATAGGCTCAACCATGCCTTGAGGAAATAAGGGTAGATATTGCGAAACAGTCTGGGTAAAGAAGGGGAAAGCCTGGTCTGAGTGGCCGTCACGGGCCTCGGCTACTGCTCGCGGACGAGCTGGCGTAGAGTCAATATCCATAGGATCCGCATTGCCTGCTTCGCTAGCGTTTGCTCCCTCCTTATGCCTCCTCTTCTCTTTCTTCTTATGTGTTGGCGCCGGGTTATCTTCCTGGGACTCGTGTCTCTTCTTATCTTTCTTGGATTTCTTTTTGCCTTTGCTCGGCTCGTCGTCGCCGGCCTTGAGGTCTTGATGAGACTCTGGGGTATCTTGGTGTAGTTGTGACTGCTTGTCCTTCTTGGATTTTCTGGACTTCTTGTCTTTCTTGCTTTCGCCGTTCTCGCCGTGCTCGGCCTCGTGCGCGGTCAATGGCGCAGGCGCTGTTGTCTCAGCCGAATCAGTGATAACCGCCGACGCATCGTGATTCGCATCCTCGCGAGAAACATGGCTTTTGGACTTTTTATGCTTCCGCTCAGCAACGTCTCCCTCTGCTGCGTCTGTGGGTTCGCGATGTCGCTTCTTGGATTTGTGCTCGCCCTTCTCGTGCTTGGATTTCTTTCCTGATCTGTCCTTTCGGTCCGCGGTGGGCGCATTGGCCTCACGATCCTCTGCCATTGCGTATGATTTTATATTCCGCGAACTCGAGACCAAACCGCTGATCCAATTGAATGCCGGTTAGTTAAGCGGAAACTTGGGCTTCAGCTCGAGCGTTCGATTGCAGAAAAATAAAATTTTGGGAAGCACATCGGCGTTCCATTACAGCGGGACGCCGACATTTTCTTGGCATTGGGTTTTCAGTGGGTCACCTATACAAGGTAGCAGGTATGTACAACCCCCGAGATTTTGCCGAGCTGTTAGTGGCTTGGTATATGTACTATGTACACTCAACCCCTATTCTTAACTTACTACTTACCTACCTACCTCCTACCTGTTCACAAGGCAATCCCCCTTTCGAACAATGCGAGAACAACTCTATTCATCATCTCCGCAATGAGCAATTACGCGATTTTTCAACTCGCGACACAATTGGGGGGTCGGAACCGGACAAGTCTATATAAGTACATGGGCAATGCTCTTACATACCTAGGTAGGTAGATATTGTTGTTACCACTTGCATGGAGCCGGGTGCTTAGGTATGTACATGGCTGTAGTAGGTACCTATAGGCCACTCGATATCGATATCGATATCCAATAAACATGAGAATTACTATTGGGGCAGTTGCAATTTTCCTCTGGGGGCAGTTGCCCACCTTGCCAACTGTCGGACCCACAGTAAAAGACTAGGGCCTACCTATGCAGCCACTTACTAAAACCACTAATATCACACCTAAAACCACCCATTCGGGACTACATCGTCATATCGTAGGTTCTGTATATTACTATAGCACTGACACAAGGCCAATGCAAAACCGAAAACTGGAATTAGCTAGGAAATTATTATATAATACAACAATAAACCTCCAACCCCTATAGCCTTAGTCGTCTTCTGCAACGGAAATCCTTAGTCATCTTTCGCAACAAGGGGCCTTAATCATCTCCAGTGAAATCAACTGTATCGCCCGTTAAATCGACCGTCGTACTTTGCAGTGCCAAATCGTTAATATCGTGCCATTCTTTAAGCTTCATTGCAGCCCGATCTTCAGCACTTAGTTCGGGCCTGGCCCGGTATGCCTTGGGGGGTACCGGCGGTACGGGAATGAAGCCGCAATTGTAGGAGTGGAAATGGGAAGGAGGAAGTGGAATCAATTGTACGTTAATAAAACCTGATAGGTTATTGTTGTTGTATCGAAGCCTATTATCGAAAACTAAGCTGTTGTATGCAGAAAGCTGTTAATTTAGGTGGGAAACTGGGTGTTCTAGCAATCCGCTTATTCGTACCGGACAGAAAAGTTATTCGTACCGGACATTAACCACATTTGGACGCACCTCCATATTACCACCTACACCTATCTTATTACCTAACATACCTTACCTTCCATATTACCAACACTTTTATACTATGCCCCCATTTGCCTACCCAAATAGGGGGCTTCCAGCGCCAGCTGCCCCCCAAACCCCCTAAATTTAACCTTAATATTAACGTAATCGCGTTGCGTATAGGCGCAAGCGCTGGCGTAGGCGCTGGCGTAAATATTGGGTTATAAGTGCTGGTTATAGGTGCTGGTTGTAGGTGCTGGTTATAGGTGCTGGTTATAGGTGCTAGTTATAGGTGCTGGTATATTTGTATACTTAAGTGCGCAATAAGTATTATTTGTTAGGGAATAACTTAAGGGTGCCAGCTTTAAGTGTGGATCAGGTGTGGTACAGGTGGCTGGTGCGTTAGGTTAGCGCCAAGCTAGCCAGATGTGGTTAATGTCCGGTACGAATAACTTTTTTGCCCGGTACGAATAGGCGGATTGGTGTTCTAGCATTTGCGATACTAGTGGGAATTAGTGTATTCGGATAGCCCAGCCACCAGCTGTCAGAGTGGGTCAACTGCCCCCAGAGGAAAATTGCAACTGCCCCAATAGTAATTCTCATAAACATGCCATCATACTTTGTACATACAATATGATAGCTTCATACGGACGGGAAGCTTTACATATAGAGATGTAGCCTAAGCATACCTAGGTAGCTTAAACAAGTTTTCAGCTCAAGTAGATGAAAATAAATGAAGTCCAATAACTAATACTCTTCTCCTTTCAGGGATCTCTCGACAACGGTGCTCAATTGCTCCAGGTCCTCATCCCGGACACCGAGGCGCTCGTTATCCGTCTTCTCGTATAGCGTCTTCCCTTCGGCCCAGATTCGTCGGAGGGTGTACCGCGTCGCGACCGGTTTCTTGCTTTCCCAAGCCTCTTTCTCCTGCTCACGCAGCTTCTCGATGGGCGTGTGCTCCACTGTCCACTTCGTGCCCGTCTGCTTTTCGAACTCGTTCAGGATGGCGTGGGGCGACACCACGAACGATTGTACCTTGAGCACCTCGCCCTGCGCCACCTCTGGGTGTCTGAGGGCTGCAACGACGAACTTGCCAACACTGTGGATAAGATAGTCAGCCTCTGTCTTTTGCACGGGTAGGTAATTACTGCATATGTAGATAGAGGTAGATCCTGTCCCCGATTACTGTATATCTGCGATACGCGATGGCCTCCACTTACTCCGGCATGCTTGTAAATCCCACCTTCTCCTTCCCGCTGCCAATCACAACTGCCTTCTTCGACGCGGGGTCGAACCCACCAGGGGCTTCCGCGCCCGGCATGAGGTCGAAAAACATGTCGATATAGGGTCCCGTGACGACGTAGGTGATCTGGAGTCTCTTGATGTTCTCACGGATGAACCGACGCACCGCAAGCTTGTTCTGATGCGGCTTCTCGTCCGCCGAAGAGGCGTCGTACTCGATGTCTGTGCCGTACTCGCTGGGGAAGAACCACTGCACACTGCTGCTGGCCTCGGCCAGCTTCAACAGCTCGATCTGCTCTAGCAAGCCATTCCGCCCCAGGGCCGACACTACCGTGTCGACGCCCTCATACGCCTTGGTCACGTGGTCGGCGTTGCGAAGGTCACCCTCGATGACCGCGAGCCCCTGCGACTTCCACGTCGACAGGAGGGCCTGCTTGGAGGGGTCGGCTGCTGTCGCCGGCGACGTGAATATGGATACCTTGTGAGCGACAGGTGGTTTTGCTGCGAGTATCTGGTTCGTGATGTATTTCCCGATGTTGCCCGTCGCCCCGATAATGAGGATATTAGATGGAGTTGGCGGGGTCATGATGTCAATATGAATTCGATTGCGTCTTACTGGGTTCTTCAGGGCATCTACGTGTTTAGTGAAGCGTACCTATCTAATCAAAGCTTCACTACTGCGGCGTGTTGTATCCGCCGTTTTATATGAAGAATCCTGTCGTATACAGCGGGCGGTATTCTAATTCTCGATCGCGAACTTAGCTGTTGAGTTCATCGGCGAAGTCGGAACTCACAACCACGGGGACACATGGAAGATGATGGCGCTATGTGAGGGGTTGGCGGGGCGGAGAGCATCGTTGGCAACCTACCTAGGTAGGTATGCGCAGTCGTTACATGCCACCTACCTAGGTACTTAGGTATCTCTAAATAGTAATTTGCATGCGAAGTCGTTCAACTATGGAGACCTGGCAGCCCTGGCAGCCTTGGATAGGCAATGGTCTAAACCCGAGTCACCCTTGATACTTGCATTTTGCAAACCACCGAGTTCAAATGCGTCCGCAAAGGCGCGCTCTATACTAGTACTGTTGCTCTATATTACTACCTACGTACGGTGTGTCGCCTTCGCTCTAGTCGGCCTTCAGGGCGTATATGCGTAGGTACGTACTACAATATTTCAGATCCACCCACCACATAAATAAGGGTTTATCGCTGGACGTCGAGCACATGGACCAATAGCTCACCATGCCCACTATGGTATAGCAACAGACCACAGAAGAAGTCTGGAATCTTGGGGTGAAGCTTTTGCATACGTCACCAATGGTTGGTTTCTTGCAGCTTCGCCTGACGGTGTTGCGAATGGTGGGTGACTCCAAAATCCCCCGAGCTCTCGTCTTTTGAAGCAGGCAGGGCAGGTTGTCAGTTGTGGGCTTGTCTTGGCCGTCAGCCCTGCAGGGTACACACGCAGCGTCTGTACCGCCAGCGCGGTACAATACACGCAGACGCGGTAGCCTCTCGCAACAGGGGTAATTATGGGCTTCTAGGGTAGGCTCTCGTCGATCTCGCGCAGCGTTGAGTGCCGAGCTTTCCGATGCGCACATAGTCAATACCTAGTTACATACTTACTGAAGAGGAGGCCGGAAGACGAACTTGAATGTCCGTTGTCCATCCATCGGGGATCACGACATGCTGTCTGTACTATTACCTGGTTACCCAGGACTGAGCAGGGGCAACTGATATGCATCCTGAAAGGATTTTGATTGGCATGATTGTGGCGCCTCGTGGTATCATGTAACCTGGTATCATGAAAGTTGGAGCTTGAAGACCGCCAGAGAGGCCTAAACCCCATGTACTCCGCACGTGCATGCTAGACCAAGGATGATGAGCAGTCTGCGCGGTTCCGCCATGGTCCCCGACTTGCTCGGGGAGACAGGAAGGCGGGATGACAAGACTACTTGCGTAAGTACATATATGGGTATACATTACACATGCAAGGATGGCTGGACGGCTGGTGGCCATGTGAGTGTCTATCTGCGGTCTCACGGGTGTTTCATTGTCGATGAAATAAACAGCTTAGAGAAACGATGAGGTCATCATCGCTGGCTTGACGATCGAAGAGGATCCTGTGGTAATCCAACCAGCTATGAACATACAACAGCTGAAAGGAATCTAGATAAGCTTGTCCACTGGAGCCGTCATGTATTGACGGATCGGGTACGATCTTGAACGCTGTATTCGAAACCTCGAAACCTACTCTTTTCGTTGTCACCCTGTTCAGCCCACCCCAAAGGTAGAAGTTTCCGTCGCTAGCACACGTCGAGAAAGTTTCGACTTGTGCGGACATTGAAGACACTAGTGGACGTCGGGGATGTCGGATGCCTGCCTCATCTATGTGATTCTATTAGTGATGGATGTATCGTAGTGATATGTCATGATTGTCCAAATAAGCAATTGAATCTGTCCTGCCGCATGTCAAGCCTGTCAAAGTCGACGGAGGGTGGAAGAGACAGACGAGAAAAGATCGTCAGGACGGCCTTCATCAGGTTCATCAGGAATGCTAGGGATTTCGTTATGAGAGGGATATATGAGATCAGATAGCAACTATAAATGGTCGGGTCGACATAGGAATCGAGATCGGCGTGGCTGAGAGAAGGCTGGAAGTGGACGGATGCTCTCCAACGCGGATCCATCAGTTGTACGGCCTGAAGCTTGTATCTGATATTTGACTTCAGACGATGGCGTCACCCTCTCAGCCTCCAAACGGAGCAAAGACGCCGGTCGGTTTTGTAGGACCTCAAGTGTATGTACGCATGATGGAGGAATAAGGTATATCGACTACCTGTGTAATATGTGACAGATTGTGGTTACCATCACACCAGGTACGTATGTACATTCACGAAATAAAAAAGAGCTCATAAAAATGATAAAAATGTATGGTACCTTAGGTAGTAGGTATGATGCCACCACCAGGTAACTTCAGGCTGTGGTTTCTGAGCTTTATGATTTGCTCATCAACCTTGCCTTCCTGCCAATCAGCCAATAACTACCTCGTACGTTCCCCTATGCGGATTTTGCCAGGCGTCGTTTAGTCATAGACATCCATAGTAGCATACGGCCCTTGCCATATACAGTGTCGCATGTATGTGCGTATCGCCCCTGGCTTTTGATACACGTAACTATCTCGAGGTCCTTACATCAAGTCAGGATGTATTCGACGTCACTGATTATCACCTGCACTTTCATAAGGGGCGGTAGTTGGGGGGAGTCCGAGAAGTAGGTGTCACCACTTTCGAACGATTCAAATCTGCCGTGAGGCTATTTAGATGAAAAGCACCGCCCGTTTCCTCTGGATAACCTACAATGCCATGTGATGCAAGTGTCCTATGGTTTCTCTTTGCCTGCCTAGGCCGTCCATTGGTCAACCCTGTACTCTCCAAGCGTTTACCCCATACTATCGTGAAGCTCTATTCCCCAACCCCATTGCCACTATCGCAAGCCGACGCCATTTAGACAGGCCTAGACTCCTAGGACGAGCCCAGTCGAACTACCATCGCATCATATACTAGTCTCAGATAACTACGTACAGCAACCAAGCAACCTACACCGCATGTTATAGCAAACAGGAGGAAAAACTTACTGTTTTAGAAGACAACGGCATTCTACAGTTTAGTCTCGACCGTCTACCTGCAGGAGATCCAAGCTGCTACGCTACTACTAGACCAGAAGTCGCTACCACGAATCGTCCAGCCACTCGGAACACAACGTACAGCAACGGTGCAGCTCCAGATCCAGACATCAGTCCATCACTTACGTCTCTATGCCCGTGCCCATGCGCATGCCCGTGCCCGTGATCGTGATCGTGAATCCCCCAAAATAATCGAAATCTCGTGCGCAAAGCAAATTGCCATCCTCATCCTGGATCGATTACCTTTCCCATCTTGGTCCTCCCCGGCCTTGCATATTCTGGGCAGCTAGACTAGACTCGAGACATCTCAACCAGCACGAAATACCAGCGGTCTTTGTTACGATTCATTGACCAAGCAAACAGATTTGCTTCCTTTGGGTACTTACTGTTTTGCCCGTCGACACGACCCCGCAGACTTGACTTTTTGTAGACTCCCATCCCGGTTACTTGTATCACTCACTGAGCTTTCACTCCACGCCGCTACCAATATCCTCATACATCGCATCGCATCGCATCGCATCGCATTGCATCCCCAACACCCGGACCTTTTCTACCTGATTTGGGGAAGCTTGCAAAGGGGGACACAAAGGAGGGCACACACTTATATATTGGCGCCACCAGCCAAGTCTAAATAATTGCTGATGCCAACGCACTTCATTAGCTATATCGAGCTGAAGCTATTCAAGCTTGGTGTTTAACGTAACAGCTGGTCGCATTGGCGCCTTCTACAACACAAGCTGCATATTCCTATCCTCCCTCTTTTAAGCGCCGTATTTAGTGGTTATTAGTCCGGCATTGTTGCCAACGGGCTCTACTCTAGCTCGAGCGGCTTAGTCTCTGGTTTAGACAAAGAACCGTCAGGTTCATCAGGTTCATACAACTGCGACGGTGCATGAAGCCGAGGATTTTTTGGGCTCATAGGCTCACGGGCACATTCCCACATCCACATCCCCATATCGACCATTGACGATTCGGTCCTCTCCGTCGCTTCTGTGTCGCTCCACTCCTCGAACTTGGAGTCTGGACTAACAAACCGACCCGCCAGCCCAACCCTCTCCTGCGATCGTGCAGCCACCTGCATCAGTGCCACCGAACGAGCTGGTTCGGCGCTATTGGCAAGTGTGCATGCCATTTTACCACCTGCACTACGTGGAATCGGCTAGGCCATCCTCGCCTCCCCTTTACTACCTGCATAGTAGCACACCAGTTCCGTCCGGCTCTTGGGTTGGGTGCGGCGTTGACACTATCAAACCTTATATACCGCTGTTTGAACTTTGCGTTTCGAGTCAAGTGGCCCCCCTTCTCAGCTCTTGGGCCAGCAACCGCCCTATCTATACTCTACCTAGGCAGTAATTTACCCAACGGGCCCTTCAACCCATCCGCCCTTCAACCCATCTACGGCGTCCGTCTGTCTGTAGTACGAAGTACAGTGTTCGTTGGTACAACCCGCTCTCCGCGCTTATCAAGCTTTGAACGGGCCTAACCTTCGTCGAAATACTACGTGGTAGTTGGCAAGTTCTCCATCTAGCCAAGACCCAAACGGGCGCGAGATTAGCTGCGACACCCCTGTCGTTAGTCCTTTCGCACAATCGGGATCTCATATCATTCTGAGGGAAATTGGGGGCCCGATCTGAATCAAAGGGGAAGCTCATTTATATTGCTGTCGCTTTTGAGCTTGATTCTTGAAAGAAGCAAAGAACACCATTTCGAACTCCCCTCTTTCTATATTAAGCCCGTCTTTCCTTCTTCCGTGACCATCCGCCGATCCTCCTGGAAAAAGAAGGCATTCCACGGAACCTCCATTAAGATCGACAGGGCAATTGTCTACTTGCTACTCGGTCAAACCCACTTCTCTTCCACTTAGACTAGCACACCATCACGAGCGATCGGAGGTGTACGACGACGCACTCCACCACCGCCGTCCTTGTTTCTCGCTCCTATATTTTTAGCATTACCCTTACTTCGAACATCGGGAGGAACCACGGAGGGTCGTATTCTCTTTCGATTCCTCATGAGCTCGCCATTAGCCATTCCACGCAGAATCAACAACCATCTTCCTTTTACAGGAGACCCCGCAAGTCCACGGGACTACGGCGAACAAGAGAAGACATGATGGAGCCGTACTACTCGGAATCGCCTATGGGCCACAACACCCAATTCGCCATGCAAAAGTATTTGCTATTACACAACCAACATGAGGAAGTACTACAACAACTACACGACATCTGCCCATCCTACACGACGTCATCTACAGCTGGCACATCGCCGTCGCCGTCTCCCACGCGGTCGTTCTCCAGCAGCCCGCCAACAGCGCTCTGGAGCACTCGCAGTCACAGTGGCGGTCGCCGAAGGTCGCCTCCAGCTGCGAGGTTCGGGAGCACGCTCGCGCCGGTGCTCGACGAGTCGCTGGTGGAGGAGATGGCAGCGGGCCAGCAGAAGCTCTCGGACGTCAACGAGGGCATCAAGCGCACGCTGACGGAGCTGCTTAACTGCGACGCCGTGCGGAAAGACCGCGCCATGCGCACCTGGGTGCAGTCGCGCCTCCTGGAGACGGAAAAGGAGCTGCGCTGCGGCAGGCGGCGACGGAGCAGCGGCGGAGGTGGAGGTGGAGGTGGGGGCGGAGGCGCCGGCTTCGATTAGAAGGCGAGGCGGGCTAAGGCCAGGGAGGCGCTGCAACAGTTCATCGAGACTTGCCACACCACCGGAAAGAGGAAGGGAAAAGGAAAGGATAAGGGTAGGGCCAGGGATAGGGACGGGTAGAAGAAAAGGAAAGAAAAAAGCCAACTAGAGTGAGCAAGCGAGCGAACGAGCAGACGAGCAATGCCATAGGCAGGACAAGACGGGACAGGCGTGACATGCCCGAGAGTTTCTCCTAGGCGGCGAGGATTGGATTAGACGGGATAGGATGGGCATGATGGGACGACAGGCAGGTTGGCGTATGGCCGGCCGGTTTGGAACCGAATTGGGTTTGCTTGGGTTTGGTTAGGCTCGGTTTGGGGCCTCGGTGCAGTTCCTGGACTGCTTCGATTTGATACCTATTTGTTTATTCTTGTATCATGGTTTGGCAGGTGGACAGGGCCATCAGCGTCCGTTCATCCGTCTCCATGATTTTGAGAGTCGGTCCAAGTCATTTTCATCACGGTGCTGGTGGTGACGGTAGACCAGACTTGGGCGTTTGGAGAGTTATTGTATTTGTACATGCAGGTTTTATTGTTGCATTCATTGCCACATGCACATGCACATTCACATTCACATGCACATCCATGCACATCCATGCACATGCAGTGGCATCGGCTGGACGCTGTACCCTACCATCTTTATACAATTAATCCAGCAGGCCAGCAAGCATCTGTGTAGTATATATTATAGTTTTGCTATGCGCAAGAAAGCCATTACATAATACATCATATAATTTATATCGATTACTTCCTCGGCTCGTTGGGTTGCAGAATTGGTGATTCCTATGTCCAGGTGAATACACATTGTCAGGCTGTTCTTCCGAAGATATGGCACCGACTGTGAGTGCCTCCCGAGTATTACCAGGAGCCTATCCACAGACACATACACATATGTACGGTAAGTATTTGATGGCACCGGACGGCACCGGAAGGCACCGGAGAGACAGAGAAATTGGCTGCCGTTGGGACGGAGATGGGAAGCAGGCTGCACGCAGGACATGGCTAACTCACAACTCACCCGCATACTTTATTACCTATGTACGTGTAATACGCAATATCCCGTCATGATGATTCTTATACTTTGATCTGACTACATTACTTTTGCTGGGTTTGCCTGGGAACATTGTATATGGGAGCATATGGGAGCATATACTCCGTACACAAGCAGGTCGACGAAAAAGAAAACCCGCAATCGTTAAACAGAAACAGGGTGCAGGTGGTAAAGACGACAATGATGCAATGAGGCACTTCAGCTTCTCAATGGACGAACTAGGGGCAGGCTTATGCGTCTAGGTGGGTAGTTAGCGCTGACCGCTTTAGCTACAGTTAGGTAGCTAGGCCGTGTTATACCCCGTTGACGAAAAACTTTATAGCTTGTCGGGCTATGGCTGGGTGACATTCTAGTTACCCACCTAGCCTAATATCGGCGACTCGGTTCACATTAGTGAACCTAGGTCTTAAACTAGCAATTCGGACAGCAAATGGCAACTGCCCCACCCCTATATAATTTACCACCTAATTTGTATGGGAAATGATGTAGCGCCGGATATTGGCAAATCCCACTATAGGAATAACGATCATTCGGATAAAAAATTAATGATATCAACGTCTAAGCGTCGAATACGAAGGCAATTAAACAAGATCTCTGATTTGCAATTCTAACGCGTTAATTTAAAGCTTTTGAAGCTTCCGGATTGCAATTCAAATGCTGCAATAATTGTTAATGGCTTCAAGTTATTGAAGCCTTTGCAATTAGCCCCTTGCTGATTTTCTCTTGTAATTGCTGTAACCGTGTCGCAATTCGCCTTAAGCGGATAGTAGGTGCCAAGAATGCTACTTGCGCTCCCATACAAATTTAGTATATTCGGAAGTAGCAGCAATTGCCGGTTGCTAGCCGAATTGCTAGTTTAAGACCCAGGTTCACTACAGTGAACCGAATCGTCGATATTAGACCAGGTGGGTAGTGGTGGCTGTATGGCTGTATGGCTGTTTGTCTGTTTGTAGCTGTGACGGGACCATAGATGCATGAAAGTTACATACACCTACTATGTAGGTACCTAGGCAATAGGTTGTATTAAAGCTGGGAACCTTAGTTAGTGACTACATGTATGTACATGTAATAACTGATGTCCCTACGTACAAAGTAACTAGTACCTACCTGTAGGTAGCCAGCTGAAGCCTCGGCATAAGCCTGAAACATCACGCCCAGCCACAGACGTGATCCAACTGTGACAAGGCTGAAGTGGGACCTGCCATCACCTACCCTCCTCGTTCTCCCTCCCACTCATTGGGATGCCGCTTACCCAGCACCACCAGGAAGTCGGATCAAGCCGTATACTACAGGAACACAGGGATAGGCTGTGAAATAAATCAGGGGGGTCATGTCGGTCCTTCTCGAGACCAGTGTCGGCGATATAGTCATCGACCTGCTCGTCGATTACGCGCCCAAGGAATGCGAGAAGTAAGTAGTCTCAACGTGTGGTCTCAACGGCTCCCACACGCCCATCCTCCCATTCTCCATGCTCCAATGCCAGATTCATTTGGATGCTGACCAACGCGTGCGCACAACAGCTTCCTCAAACTCTGCAAGATAAAATATTACAACTTCTCCCCCGTCCACTCCGTCCAACAGAACTTCTCCTTCCAGACCGGCGACCCTCTTGGCCCGACCGCCGAAGCCTCTGATGGAGGTTCTTCCATATGGGGAGTCCTCTCGGGAGCCTCGAAGAAGACCTTCCCGGCTACCCTTCACCCCAAATTAAAACATGCTGAGAGAGGTACGGTCTCAATGGCCACCGTGCCTCATCCTTCTGATCCTGACGTGCGTCTTGCGGCAAGCCAGTTCATCGTCACCCTGGGCGATGAAACCGATTACCTAGACGGCAAGGCCGCCATATTCGGCAAGGTGGTCGAGGGCTTTGACGCCCTGGAAAAGATCAACAATGCCATCACCGACAAGGAGGGCCATCCGCTGGTAGACATTCGCATAAAGCACACCGCCATCCTCGACGATCCTTACAACGATCCTCCAGGGCTCCGAGAGCCCAGCCAGTCGCCCCCGCCCTCCAAAGCCCAGCTTGCCACCGTGCGAATCGCCGACGATGCGAACCTGGACGATGAAGTGGATGAGGATACGGCCGAGAAGGTGCGGCGCGAGAGGGAGGCCCGCGCCCAGGCCCTGACGCTCGAGATGATGGGGGACCTGCCCTTCGCCGAGGTAAAGCCCCCGGAAAACGTCCTCTTCATCTGCAAGCTGAACCCCGTCACGACCGACGCCGATCTCGAGCTGATCTTCAGTCGCTTCGGCACCATCCTCTCGTGCGAGGTGATCCGCGACAAGAAGACGGGCGACAGCCTACAGTACGCCTTCGTCGAGTTCGAGGACAAGGGCGCCTGCGAGGCCGCCTACTTCAAGATGCAGGACGTCCTCATCGACGACCGCCGCATTCACGTCGACTTCAGCCAGAGCGTCAGCAAGCTCGCCGAGGTGTGGCGGGGCGGCGAGAACGCCAAGAGGAAACGCAGAGGGGGAGGAGGATGGGGTGGCGTCCAGGGGCTCGAGAAGTGGAGGAAGTACCGCGAGGAAGACTACGTGCCCGACGACGACGAAGGCCGCTACAGCATGGTTTACAGCGACGAGGAAATGCGCGGTCGTCACGAGCGAGAAAGAGATAGAGGGGGTCATAACAGTGGGGGGGAGCATAACAGAGGCCGGGGTCGGGACGAGAGGCTGCCCCCGACTCGTGGTCCAGTTCGCGACCGCGACCGTGACCGTGACCGCGACCGCGACCGCAACGAACGCCCCGGTGGTGGCGCTGACGGGCGAGACCAGTATGGGGGAGACCGGAGGCGCAGTAGGAGTCCCAGGAGAAATAACAGACCCCAGGATAACGACCGGAACCGAGGCCAAGACCGAGATCGGTGGGGTAGGGTTGATGATCGTCGCAGAGATGGATGGCGCCACGATGACGACCGCCACCCAAGAGATAAGGGTAGGGATAGGGATGGAGAGAGAGGTCGGGGTGGCCGCGATGATTATCGACGGAGATAGATGGCCCCCAATAAGTCACGCTTCGACTATTGTCAAGAAATCGCCTTAACCACTGTACTGTGCCGTCATGGACGTGGACGTGGACGTACCGTGGTCAATAGGGGTATTGCTGGCTCTGGTAGCGTGGTCTCGATACCCATTGCTACCAATATAATACTAATTCAGGACAACTACCGATGATTCTACAAGGCGCCTTGCAGCATCCCCCCCTTTACAACCGGCCTCCCCTATAATTTTGCTTGGGACGTAAACCTAGCCTCTGACAATATACGAGCTGCTTGCTTGGACGAGGATGTAGTCTATTTTCACCTACAGTCGGTGCGTCACGAGACCTAGTTTCACATGCTCGTGGTCAATCTTGATACCTTCATACATACACAGCACCCTGGCCTCATGTTCCATGGTCACGTTCGCTCCAAAACCGTAGTCTCGGTATTATCGCTCTTTTGACTGCACACAGAGGAAGTATCTCAACACCCGGACTACGGTGCTTACCAGCCGTTGAAGATGATGACTTACCATTTGCACTTTTCATTGAATGGAGCCCGGGCTGAGATGAGTACTAGGTACTTGCCAAAGGGGCGATAGGTCGAATGGCATGTCAGCAGATCGACCCTTGGATGAGTTCGAGCACGCCTTAGGCATCGAAATGACATTCTTGTAAGTTGACGACTTCCATGACTTCGGGTTTTATATGTCTGTTCAATCTATCCCAGAACTTCCGAATAGTCAGTTCATCATGGTCTCCCCTAACTCAGACGATACATTCTAAACGTGCTAGGGTTGATAAAAGATTTCCTTTATTCTTTCAGACCTTCATACATAGAGATCAGTAACTAACGACCCTGTGGCCCTGATACATCAACCTACTCCCCCTGCCCTTCGCCCTCACGGTATTATTTCGTTGCCATTTCCAATGATAATACTATCGGTGAACGTGCTCTTTCTAGTGTGAAGAAGGAATGTTGCGTCGGGCGCCGCACTGCTGATTCTGCAATCTTCCTGTGGCTCACTACCTAGTCTCCCAAGTCATTCATATTCATCTCAGCTCCGACTTCACCGGCCAATGAACCCTTGCCCGGGTAATTATGTTGATCATACAGCAGCGTATTCCACATGAGCGATTGTTGAGGAAGGATGCAAAATTGGGCGCTCCCATCATCACTATACATCTCACTTACTATGCTATTTGAGTTGATCATATAGAGAATGGACTATACAGCAAAAAGTGATAGTTGTCTGACTCGATACCAGCTCCCTGAGCTCGAGCCAGAGGAGCGGTTTGGTTGGTATACAGAAGGGATGTTCAAATACAAGTTTATACCGCTCCCATGGAGCTGATCCTAGCCCCTATCCCCGGATGGAGCCACTGACCTGCAACACTAAGTATGTATTAATACGTGTGGGCGGTGATAATATGCAGGAATGATGAGGGGTTCGTGATTATGGACCATAATAAGTCCTTGGGAAAAAAGCCTCGGTGGATGTTCTGAAGTAGAAAAGAATGTGGTATTTTACCGGGTTTAAAGCTGAACAAGAACCATCAAGCGTTGACATTATATCACAGACGAACGCGTCTCGGACCGACGCTGAAGCATCTTGCGGTCCTGTCTGACAAGAGGCTAGTTCATCATCCGAGGTGACGTTAGATCTAGTTGGATTTGGATTGTCTGCTAATGACAAACGATCAAGATGTCATTCGATTTCGCTTGCTACGTAACCGGCGGAACCGGAGGGACTATACTTGCTCAAGCGTCCCCCAAGTGATTTGCACAAATGGTGAGTCTAGCAGCGTAGACAACTGGGTAGAAGGATATCAGTTCAATATAGATGGAATAAGACACGGGATGAAATCCAGAATAGTCATAATTCTGGCAACTCCACTTTTGCTGCAGTTCAACAACACGGAGGCGGGCATGTCTTATTCGAAGAGTAGTATAACTTTTGCCTTTCGAAGCGTCTTTGGATGGGTATAGAAGGCATTAAAATACTTAAGTCAACTGCGCCTATATAGCCCCCCTTAAAAAGGATTCATCTAACCTAAAGTCTTGCAAAACCTGTCTATAACACTGGCGAAACTGTAAAAAATTCACTAGCCCAGTGGCTCCCGAATGGCATCACGATTCATATGGTATCTGCAATCAATGACCCAGAGGGTATTGAGGGAATCTCGAGGACTAGGGGTGGCCAAGCGACTTGCTTGCTGTATGCGGGTAGATGCTGAGCCGGCCCCTAGTTAGCCTCGAGTCGAGACGGTCCATATATTGAGGTGTCATTTTTGAAATGGCCAGATGACAAGGGGCGACAAAGGAGTACTTCCAATATATGTGCAACATTCCCAGTCTATTATAGTATACTGGTAGCACTGACTGTATTAGACTCAAGCTTTGGGAATGTACAAGATTACAAATAATAAGACTGCTTCGCAACTCCGCGAAACGTCCCGGATGTTGTATTAAGGTATAAAAGGGTGTTGTTGACTACTCGAATTCGAATACACCGCCACAGGAGCAGAGGTTTCATCCAGCCACACCAAATCTCTGATGCTCTCAGGCCATCGTGTTTCCCGCGGTCCCGTGCTACATACCCTCATGTCTCCTTCTTACGAGGTGTACTTGCCAATTTGCCGTGTGTAATTTTATAGACAGCAACACCCTAATCATGACATCCATATGTATGTTCTCCGACGCTTGGACGCCCGGACGCCCGGACGCTTGGACGCCTGGATATGGGCATGTTGAATCAGGGTTCCATATGTTTGTCTGAGTAATATAACCTATGACTCGGATACCATCTAGCTCCTGAAGAAACCCCGTGGAATAATGGAAGCGGGTAAGTAATGCAAGGGGCGCGTAAGTTTACGTCGCCTGCCGCTGCACTCGAGAAATCAGAGTGAGAAACGAAGAAGAGGGAAAATGAAGGACAAAAGAAAGGAAAAAAAGAAAGAAAAATAAAGGGACGATGACGTGTGTCCCCGAGAGCCCGGTCTATGTACAATCTGTGATGGATGGATTCCACCACGTTACTGGTATTTAATCCATGCAGTTATGTACGTGTCTCTGGACCTTCAGATGATCTTCCCATACCTGGTAGCTACCGGCTCCTACATGACATCTCGGTCAGGCACCAATGTCACCCCATCACCCTGGCCCTGGTTATCTTTCAAAACTTATCGGCAACCCTTATCCGCCCCGAAGGGGCCTTGACTTGAACGCGCCAAGTGGCTGCACTGCTAACATCAGCTGTCGTCTGTCCGACATCGAATCTTCGTCCTGCGGATGGGCTGGAAGGTTGGATGGATGAACTGGGAGTGGCTAGAGTTGGCTCCAGTATCATTCAGATATCGTGGGAACTTGCATCTTCCTTGGTGCGACCGAGGCCAACAACATGACTTCTGCAGGCCCTAAGCGCGACATGATGTCTCTCCCGATGTGGGGGCTCACGAGCTACCTGCTTAACTGAGATTTGTGAGAGTGCGGTGCCGATCTTTCACTGCGCCTTTGGCTCTGCCTCTGCCTAACTACTACCTGGAACCCCTGGATGGACATGTTCAGGACCATCTGGACCCCACGGCCTCCTCCCTATTTATATAGCTCACGATCGAAATAAGTACCCGCGCAGTTCGGAAGTGGTTCCTACATCGCCCCCGATTCGACACCTCCGATGCCTTTCCCTCCTTCAATGCCGCTCGCCTGTTGGACCGTTGGCCGCAAGGGGGCCCCGCCTTTGTGTCACGCAACTGGCACAACCGCCTAGCTTCTCTCATTTTGCTTGGTCCGGACCGAGATCTCAGCTTCAGCATCATTCATGTCTTGTTCCTTCTTGTCTTGGTCTCTCTGGATGGCTACATCTACTTTCAAAGGGTCCTTGCTACGCTCGATGCTAGACGGGCTTGGTAGAGGCCAACCAGATGTCCTGACCTCCTCGCTTTCGATGCCCCTTTCCGCCTCGATTCATCCTAGGCCGTTAAGAGTTACCGGAACTCCGGCTGGATCCATCCTTTGTGAAGGCGTGGGGATGATGTATTATAGATATGAGAGCCGCACTAGGGAAAGAGAGATCGGTGCGGAGGGAAGACGAGTGGAGGAGGGGAGAGTAGGAGGGAAGGGGAGGGGGGAAGGGAGACATGTAGTATACATGTCAAGTTGCATATGTATGCTGCGAACCAAACCAAGCGCCGAATCCCTAGCTATGTATGTACTGCTTCAAGTATCGACTGTGTCAGTCACAGAGCAACTTGGACATGGACATTCACGGTCCGCTTATTCGTTTATTCTTTGACAGCGGCACTGCAGAGGGCGAGGAGCACCGTCTGTCGTGCGTCGCCAACCGTACCAACCTACACGACAGTCCGTCAGGCTTGAGCCCGCCCACATTACATCTTATATCTTGCGTCGTAGAGTAGACCCGGCAGCTCTGAAACATATCCGATTTCTGGGGAAACGCCCAGCCCAGCGCCACTTCTGATCTCCCCTCCCCCATCTTCCACCCAGAGCTAAAAATGCCCATTGGCCCGGAGGGGGCTCTGAGGAGGTCGCATTGGACTGCCTACCAATGGGAACCGGCGTATTCTCATCGGACTAACACTAACACTGCGATGGCGATTGACGCAATCACATCTATTCTTACCCCCCTCCCCAAGCTCTTGTAGACCTGTGGCCAGAACCCAGCCAATCACATTCGTGGTAAGTGATACAGACTGCGGTTGAGTGCAGGTCCCTCAAGAAATGAGTGGCAGCGGCCTATGCAAGAGCCCGTCACCCTTGGGCGAAAATTTCCGTTAGCAGCAGCAGCTATCGGCCATGTGGAGTGTGGACTGTGGAGTATAGACTGTGGACTGTGAACTGTGGGCCGTGGACTGTGGCCTGCCAGTGACGAGTGGTGTCTTCTTTGTTTTTGTTGTTGTTGCGCCCCGACAGCTTGATCAGATATTATTTGCCCGGATTGGTTGTGTAATTCCTCGGTTGGCACTACTCTCTTGATCTCATGCCGTGCTGCCACTGATGGGGTTTTGCAAGCTGCTCGCTCAGTTTCGACACGAGTTGCCGTGGTTGTCAGCCGATAACCCCCCCCTTAAAATAGGAGGTAGCCATTGGCTGGACCCCCACGAAGCCCTTCAAACGAAACATACCGTTCTGGTTAGAAGCTATACAAGTTCGGTCCTAGCAATATAATGCTCATTGGTGGAGAAGTATGTCCTTTCCGGTCTATATGCTCTGGTTGGCCCAATCACAGTCTACGGGTAGAAGCCTACGGAGGCAAAAGACCATTCATGAGGCCGTAGTCACCATAGGCTGTGCACTGGTCAACTGGCTTCCTGGAGCCCCGACTCTCCGGTTATAGCGTGTACGTCTGGGCTTTCCTCTCGGTTCATTGGTGGGTGCCATTCGCTGCTCTATATCGACATGGATAATGCGTAGATGTCCCCGTCGAAGTAATGCCGAGCTTGACGAGCGTCCCCCCATGGTGAGCGATGAGATGTGAGCGATGGTCAGCTAGACAAGGCCGGCGCGGCATCTGCAAACTACAAGGCTCGTCCCGCATGCTCTGCAGATATGTCATCTATCTCTGCAAGACATCTGCTTATTTATCCCTGTTCGCAGTGTTCATATTCAGGGTTTTCAGGGTACCAGGCCTAGCGCTACAGGTCTCGATAGGATCCTCAAATCGGATCTCTGGCCTCAACCCTATCTGCTGCTCCTATCGACTCGATCCACCATCTCTCTGTTCATCAGGCAGATATCTGCTACTAAAGAACTGACAGGTCACAGAGCTCTTAGAGATTCATTGACCCGCAAATCTTCCGTAGGTTGCCTATAGACATAGACACGGCACGTTATTCTATTCTCTTTGGTTGCAGCATCCCTTCGCGCAGGTCTTGCAGGCCTCACAGATCTTGCCTCGCCTTCTTGTCTAAGCGTTTTGGCTTTGTTTCTACCATGCCTATTCTCTAGCCGTGTCAAGTGACTCAGTGAAGCCCAAGGAAAGGTGTCGCCTCCACCCTAAGCATGATCAGACATGATCAGAGCATGGTGGCCTTATGTGCTCTTTGACAAAGCAAGCGCAAGCCCTGAGAGTGGGAGTCCATCCTAGGTCGCACCATCAAACGCCGAGCGAGGAAGCCGGAATCCAGCGGAGCAGGTTCGTGTCACCACTATCAGATCTGCGATCCTCCAGACTCCTCGTTTGCGTCGTGCTGGGACTGGAGGTGATGGTATACCTCTTGCAGAACATCTGGCAGCAAACATGGTATAGCATGGCATGGCATGGCATTGCTGCCCTTCGACTCATAGCAAAGGCGAAGAGTTTGCTGTCGTGCCTCGAATGGCGAATGGATCAGCCCTGTCATATTCCATCCCTTTCCCCTTCCCGGTGAAGACTGTGCATTGCATGCTTCGTACAGGACACCCCCGGTGCTATCCCATGCCCAGCGGACCAATGACTTCGGTGTATAGCACTTCGGGCGATGGTGAGGTTTTCTGTAACTCCTCCTACCTACCCAGTAGCTAATTTACCCCGCCGAGAACTTGCCTACCTGCCATGCCAACCTGCATGGCTCTAAGACGAAGCGAGCATGGTTTAACTAGAGCTCAGAGATTCTGCTCAGAGATGGAGTGTTCGTCACGCGTAATGTCATACGAGGTATCGATGCACCTATGCAACGAGTTACGAATATTTGCGTCACGTACGAAGAACTCTCTTGCATTCAGCTATGTCTTGACCTATGGGCTATGGACTTCCCGCCAGGCCAGCTAGGAGTAACTTAGTTTCTGTTTCACTCCACGTTTGCTCACCCAGTAGGACGAGAGCCGTTGAAGCAAGTCACGATGAGAGAGCCTCGTCATGTTTGCTCTGGGAGCATGGCCCAGGCGGCCCCAGGCGACCCCAGGCGACCTTAGACGAAGGTGACTAGCTATTCGTTATCTGTCAGATCTGCTACTGCTACGGAGGGCGCGCTGCAGACACACACAACTCCAGCAGTGCCGTTTGCATTTTGCATTTTTCACTTCGCGCTCTCCTAAGCCATCCCATCCCGTACTGCCTGGAGCTGCTCGATGTGGCATATTACTCCCCCTTCTCTCTCACCGGCACGCACATCGATATACACCCTAGCTTAGCTTGATGGGGAACATATACATCTGCTATTTCTAGAAGACTGCATCCCCAGTTGGGCTAGGACCTTGCTCCCATGCGTCTCCACCGCATCTGACGGAGTGAGACCAGGTCCCTGGACTCGTCTCAGGACAGCGCAATCCAGCACGAATCAAATAGAGGACGGTCTCAGACCAATATAAGCCTTCTTCAAGATGCCTCTGTATAGCATCCACGTAGAGATCGAATCGAGATTGGCCATCTATACTGCGCCTCAACCTCGTTTAGTAGATCGCCCCTGGGATCTGTGACCCCTGACTGTTTGTATAGATTCTTCAACGTTGAGACAGGGACATGACATGCATCGGATACTACTAGAAGACATTTGGACTTGCAGCCACACATGGCAGTCATATCTCATGCATGCCCTCACTTTACAGGTACATGCACCATCCCGCATTAAAACCATGGCCTGTGTTACCGTACACCAGGCCCATCTAAACCACCTTGCCATGATTTTTTTCTGGTCAGAGGCTTCGTCTGCTGGGTCTTTCGAAGTAACATCCTCTAGGTGCTAGACCTTGAAGAGACTTTCTATCGTTGTTTAGTGAGTTGCAAACAAGGACGTCGAGCCATGTCTGAGCACAGTCGTACGAAGTATAACAGCAATGGAACTTGCAGCCTCCTCCCCTTCTTCTCCCCATCCCCCCCAAACTACTACAATGACAACATTTCCCTTCGGCTCCAACATACCGCCAAGTTTGATGATCAGCTCTTTGAAACATCAGCGTCTGACAACAAGAAAGACCTGGTGAACCTCGAACTCATCAAGCTGAGATTTCAGGGCTGAGATATCTCACGCCTAGCTCAAACAACCCGCTCGCCTCCTTCCCTTCCCTTCCTCCCGGATACGTTTCTCTAGTCGATCTGGCATCGTGCCTCTCATTAATCTCTTGCGCGCGGTCGCAGAGCGAGACGGGTTCTCCTTGGCTCTGACAAGCCCCTCCGGCTAGGAACGTGACCTTCTCGGGAGACAGACGAGGCCTTGTCTCCCCCTTCACACCCCCTTAGGCCCCTCCCCCCCTCTCCCATCCTCCAGCTGGACATTATAGGTGACAAAAAGTAAAAAAAAAAAAAAAAAAATACAATGGTGACTCCGGCTTGCTATCCTTCCAGTGAAGTAGGTAGACGATATAGCCGTGCTGGCCCGCCGTATCCCCTTGGCCATCAAGATCGCCGTCTCCAGCCTCCGAACCAAGACTCTCGAACTCCCATTATGTCAGAACGAGACCAAGATTCGGAAAACTCACAACCGCGCAAGCGCATCGCGGTAGCGGTAGGTATCCCTTCCCTCAATACGGGATGTCTCTACAACTAGTCGGTCAGAACAAGAACGGCTATGCTAACTTTTGTGGCCACATGAAGTGCAATCGGTGCCGCAAACGCAAGATCCGGTGCAGCGGCGATCCCGGACACGGCGGCCAATGTTCAAACTGCAAGAATGCAGGCCACGAGCAATGTCTCTTCTTACGGGTATCGTGCTGCCTCGGCTCTCGTCCGTCCCGATCTCGTGTCATCTGACCTATCTTCCCTTTCCGCAGGTGTCCTCCACCGAAACCCCGCTTAAGGATCAGGACTTTCCGTACAACATCGATGCCTCCCGAGCCTTCTCGGCTCGCGCGACCGTGTCCCCA
Organism: Diatrype stigma; assembly: GCA_022225965.2. Classification (NCBI taxonomy): domain Eukaryota; kingdom Fungi; phylum Ascomycota; class Sordariomycetes; order Xylariales; family Diatrypaceae; genus Diatrype; species Diatrype stigma. The sequence goes on along the minus strand of JAKJXP020000150.1, from coordinate 33,309 downwards.
CTCCACTCCGTATCCCAGTACCCCGCCGAACTGCCGGCGGGAGATATGCTGGCGTACCGCCAGGGATCGTACGCCTATGGTAACAAGGGGTACTACTCAGGGGTGTCGGGGTGGACAAGCGCGAACCCTCCCGAGGATGGAGTGGAATACGTGGGATACCACCCTTACCAGATGATGAGCCAAGACGCCTCGTTCCATATGATGCAGAGCTACGGACGCTACGGCTCTAGCAAGTCGGTCTACGTAGACCCCGAAGCCTCTGGGTATAGCTACGGACCCTTGGTGCACCGCCCAGCCGTCAACGACTCCCCGAATTTCTCGCTCTCTGGGATGGCGGACTCTCTCCCTAGTACTTCATCCGCACGCGCTGTCCCTTCCGACCGCCTTCTTCCTCAGGTTACGAGGACCTTGGCGAGCCCCTCTTATAGGACCGATGGTCTCCCAGAGCTCTATTCTTCGAAACCCAGTGCTCCCCACGCGTCTTCGTCCACTACCGATGCATACGGCTCGCTGAACTCGAGCTTCGAATCCTCTGGATCCTACGCGGCTACGGGCACCGTCCCTTCCAGCATCCCGCACCGGTCAGCCAGCCAATCTGATACCACCACCGCGTATCAGTCCAGCAGCACGAGCAGCGCGGATACCTTGTACCACACAGGCGACCAATCCCTCCGGCCGACGGACGACTCCGGCACGAGCCTCGGATACATATACAACGACCGAGACAGCGCCAGGCGGGATTCGCATTCGAGCGCAACCCTAAGCCCGACTAGCACGCTCTCGAACGGACACGTCTACGTACCCGGATCTCACCACCACGGCCACACCCACGGCCACGGCCACACCCACGCCCATGCCTCGGCTCAAGGGTACGTAGTCTCGGGGTCGTCAGCAGCATCGCAGGGCGCCGCCATTGACGGAGCTACGACAGCGGTAACGAGAAGTGGCCACCATCACGGCGGCTCGCACTTACATACAGAAAGCCACCGGCGATCTGCGGGAAGCCTTAGAGGTGGGGGATGATCTACCGCTCCTCGACGCAACCTCCGCTTCCGGTTGGTCAGGGGACTTAGGGCGATGGCTCTATGTCGTGCGACCTGTCTAGGGTAGGGGGGGAAGGGCGGGGTTAGCCAGCCAGCCCATCCAGGTGTGGTTGGGCAGCTACCACGCTTTGCTGTCAGGTACAGGGCTGGCGGCCATTATCGTCGTATCGTCGTTGCCAAGAGCCGTCTGCGTAGAGGTTCCCCCCTGTGTCTTTGTTTCAAAAGAACAGCACCCCAATCATTTCTTGCATTGTCGGTGGCGTATCCGATGCCTTAAAATCAAATCAAAATCTTGCCCATCTATTTTATCAGGCCGTTGGGCACCATTTCTATCCCTATCACTATCGGTTCTACAAGCACGCACACACACACGTACATCTCTTTGTTTTCTTTCCTGTCAACTCAAGCCACATGATGCGTCGGGCCTTCCTCTGATCCTGGATTATGCCCCTCGGATGCAGAGCGCGTTAGAACTCAATCTATCATGGCCAGGAAATACGAAGACGGGTCGATTCCCAGTCCCATCGGTGTGCCTGTGGCGTCTTCGCCACCTTATACGCGCTCTATCCGCCCATCCGCCCATCCGACCTATCCGATAGCTCGTGTTTTCTTCATGATTGCGACCCCTATCACCTTCTATCCTACACATATACGTACGCAAGCTCGTTCGATGGATCATACCACCCTTGCTCTAGGGGGCTGGCCCCGTCTTCGCACATATTACCTGACAGGAACTCGCTGTCGGGAAACCTGTCTTGTTGTAAGGAACATGGGGTAGTGTTATAATCACTTGTACACCAGTCGGTCTTTTGGAACCTTAGTCTGCCCGTCGTCTCGCGTTTCTTGTCTTCCCTTCTTTCTGGTTCTGGGCGGTGTTGTAGACAACGGATTCGACTGTAAAGAGGAGGTGATACCTTTCGTGGCCGTGATCCACTAGATACAAGTTCACTCTGGCTGGACATAGAATAAGGTCGAGCATCTCGTCTGGGCAGTGGTAAAAGGGCAGGGTTCAGGGGAAAGCAGGAGATTGGCTGTTGGGGATTGTCGGGTGCGCTGGCCAGGGAAAAGGCGTCAGTACTAAACTTTGCGAAGTATTCCTTTCCCTTCTGCATATCGGGTTTTATTGTCTGTTGTCCAATTTGGTAATTAGTTATCGGCTTTTGTCGTGGGCCGATGAACAGAAATGTGGGAAATGGCATCAACGACTTAGCTACCATGTTGCGTACGCGTATCTGAAAAAACATACTTCAAGGAGGCGCAGAAGCTAGCATTGTCTCACAAGCAATCCGTCAAGTCGTGCTGTGTATAGAATACCTTGCATCAAGTTTCCAGGTTCTGATGGGTTTAAGCTCCTTAAAGGGTCCAAGACTCTTGAAAATACCTGCGGTATAAATACCTAGGCCTTCATACTCGGGGCGAACTTTACGATTACATATTCTATTAGATGAAGGACCCTGGATTGGCATAGAAGTCCACGCAAAGCTACAGTTTTGGAGTCAGGGTAATCAAGGAAGTCAGACAGATCATGTGATAGGAAGTGAAAAACGACGAGTCATCGAATCTAGACGGGGCACCTGTCTTATAGATGTTGATCCCCAAATACTATTTCTATCTATCCTATTTATATACTTTGATTATATGCTTATATAGTCTCGTCTAAGATAAGGCCGCCAACTGTACTGTCCTGCATCGCACCCGAAGAAATGTTTAGGCACCATGCACCCATGGACGTTTCATTAAATATGTATTGTACGACGAACACCCCCGTTACCCAGGTTACGAACGGAAAGACTCGTCTCCCGATAATCTCCAAATCTTGCCCATCGAATCGCATCAGTTATAACCAGTGTCGTGAGAAATAATAGAGTATCCATATAGTTGTAGAGCTTGATGCCCGAGAAACTTGACTACAGAATATGACTTTAATTGATGGCATGGTGCAATAGCAAGAGTAATACGGGAAGAATACATCAATTTGATTGGACGTTAAGCCTGAAGCCATCTTAACACACCTTTTCCACGTCCGAAGGCAAAACAGAACAAGGCAACGCAAAAACCCATTTTCGCCATACAGTTTCAACCACTGCTGCTATATAATCTGCTCACATATAAATAATGACATTGAAGTCCAGGTGTCAGCTCTGCACCTGCAGCCTGCGTGGCTGCAAGGTAGTTGTAAGCCTACAGGAGCTGAAGAACGCCAAGGATCATATGGCGAGCGCCTAAGGAGCTGCGTCGTTCCCAGGCACCTAAAAAAAGATGTAGTCGAGAAGAGAGGCATAGTAATCATCTGTTGTGCTACTACCACAATGCAACCATATTGCCTTTGGCTTGGTTACACAGTCATTCAAGAAGGTCCTTTTCAGTGAAATGCTATTGGGGGCGCCGAACGGCATGGCAGAACTTGCTCGTTGCGCCGTTCAATGCGACCTTGCGCCATGACCACTCACCCCCTTTTTTTCGGAGAGATCATTAATGTCTTTCGATCATGGGGGCGTTTACCTTTTCAACTATGAATCTAACACTTTGAAATTGCCGGATCCTCAGCATCGTTTGTGTACGTATAGCCCCTTCATTATGACCCAATCGCAGAGCGAACGACCTCTTGAGGCTTTAATACCACCCCCGACGGCGATCAACGACTCTCACAAGGTCTACTCGGTTGCTGCTTCTTGTATCATATTGGGAGTTATTGCTATCTTCACCGTTCTCCTCCGTCTTGGTACTAGGCTTCGCCTGGGTCTCATGAGGGTCGAGGATCATGTCATGACTTCGGCAACGGCAAGTAATACTTCTTCATGGTTCCCTTGGAACCACATACTATTAGGCGACTGCTAACAGATCAAGCTAGATTGTCTATATCGGCTGGACAGCTATGGCTGCCTATATGAATCTCAATGCGGGGGTAGGAAAGCCTCTATGGGAAATCACCGTCGCCGAGTTTGCCCTTTGGTACAAGGTATACTGTTGATACGTGTTATGTTGCCTCCTCCCCGCTAATGTAAGACACAGGGAATACTCGGCTATATCTGGTTATATGCAGCCATGTCTGCCTTGATCCGGATTTCGATTCTGCTGAACTACGTGAGGATCTTCGGGGGTAACAGTGCATTTTCCAGGTATACGCTCTGGGTGTTCTTGACAACGCAAGGAACCTATATGGTCATATTTTTCACCCTCCCAGCGTTCGTGTGCAAGCCCATTACCATGTTCTGGTCCCCACTGGAACGGGGGCAGTACTGCGATGCGATGTTCTACAATCACATCCAGATTGCGCTGCACAGCACTAGCTGCGCATTTGATTTTGTTCTACTGGTATTCCCTATCTACCCGGTCTTCAAGCTTCCCATGACAGCTCAACATCGCATTGGCGTGGCCATCATGTTCGTTCTAGGAGCTGGGTATGTCTTTTGTTCCTATCGCTATAACCCCCAGATGAGTCGGTGGCTCATACTGTGAGTATTGATTGTTAAGGAGTATTAGACCGCTGACAATGTGGAAAATATAGTGCCAGCATTGTAGCAACATACAAATTCGGCCATTTCGTAGCCATCTTTGGAAATTCTCAGCGCCATGATCCCATATGTAAGTCACCCTCGTGAGCTGATTATTTCTTATGCACTGGTCTTAACAGATTATAATGAGTCCTACTATTTACACCTTACTTTCTACACCTTACTTTTCTGTTACACCTGCGCCCGGCCCGGCACACCTATAACGGCCCGCCCTTAATGGTTTCGCTGACCTACCTATTTAAGTAAGCATATCCAACAATTACCTTTTGGCACAGCAATTATACATAGGTACGTATAAGCTGGAACACTTATATAAAGAAAAGATTAATAGTTCTTTATATGCATACAAATTGTATAGGTTTTAAAAGGCCGGTTGCGCAATGGCACATTCGTACAAGTACAGGTCCCGTAGTTAATCATTGGAACCATGCCACCTAAACGAATAAGTGACGATGCCTTAAGCAACCCACCTGTTTTATATGTAAAGCTAGAGGCGAGGTTACGAAAAGATTTAATCGAGATTTAATCGATATACGTATGCAATTATATACAATTGTTTCCTGGACGTTATTTGGGTAATAAACCACTAAAGGTCCAATATAGAGAGGTCAGCGATACCATTAAGGGCGGGCCGTTATAGGTATGCCGGGCCGGGCGCAGGTGTAACAGAAAAGTAAGGTGTAGAAAGTAAGGTGTAAATAGTAGGACTCATTATAATAGGGGATGAATATCAAATGTCACGTTTCATCCCCGTCCAATGGGGATCGTATGGGACCACGGTATGGATTCCCTCTCAGCTCGAGCCAGCCGTCGCCTTGATAGGGACTTCATTGCCAGCGCTACGCCAGATGTTTTCAGCGACTTTGAAACCCCAGGATCGGCAAAGTGGACATCGTGTCATCAATTCCTTGGAGTACGGCATAGAAAAGTCATGGACAGCAGCATGAACTGGTTGGTCAAGGAAGAACGGCCAGGCGGGGCCGACGTCACGATGATCTGACAGATCCCGTGCACAAGATGTGAAATGGATTTTCATTGAGGGGGCGTTACATCTTTGCGGTGCCCCTTGTTAGTAGGAAGCAGCTTCGCAGTTACAAGTAACCACCAATCTAGGAATATTCTCAATGGATCAAGAGCCAGAGCACCCTTAAGTAGTTATGTACCAGTCCATCCCTAATGTGTACTCGGGAGAAGTGTCCAACTGATTACGATATTTTCTTTCTCTACTGGTCTGACATTACGAAGCGGACACAATTTTGGTTTGACGAGGTAACAAGGATATAACAGGCCCTGTTACCAGCTGCTGTAATCCATTTTTCGAGCGTCAACTTATGGTTCCGCAACTATAAGTGGCGGCCGTGAAGGGCATAGTGAACCACAGAATGAACACGAAATCATTTCATGGATAAGGCGAAATTGGCTATCATAAAACTTCCTGCCTTAAGTCTACATTCCTCGGATTCCTAGGCTTTCGGTAAATACACGGTTCAAAACCTCCTCGACAAATTGCGTCGCGCATGTCGCCCTCGTCCCGGGCTGTTGCGGTAGAAATCGTCTGTCCACGCGGCCATCTGCTTGACGACGGCTTGCTGGGTATTCTTGACGTCCGCGTTGACGGCGGCGTTGTTGGTGCGCAGGTCGTTGCAGTGGCGGGCGCCAGGGATGAGGATGGCGGGCGCTTCGGGCGTGGGCTCGACTGGGCCGGCGGGACGGAACTCGCTGGCCATCGACGCGGACCGCCACGGGTCAAACTCGCCGTTCACCCAAAACAGGCGCTGGGTATTGTCCAGGTCCCAGCCCTGCGTACGCTGGTTGAGCATCGCGGCCGTTTTGCCCTCGTTCGAGCCGTACGTGTAGTCCCCTTCCCGCGGGAAGAAGAGCTCGCATTGGCGTTGCCAGTACTCGGCGCTCGCGAGGCGCGAGAAGACGCTTGGGCGGCCCTCTGGTGCTCCACTAGGCGATACGCGCGTTAGATACGGATCTACTACAAAATTCGATGGGGGGAGGGGTTGCCTACGTCTGGTAGTAGAAGAAAGGATCATTGCACGTCATCCAGACCCAAGTGCGGGAGAAGGCATTCGACTCCGTCCAATCCGTGAACATGGGGCTGCTCGCATTGTATGTGTCTAAGCATTGCACGTTATCTTCGCCTTTCCAATCGTCATAGCCGTACGACTCGCAAACTGGGAATTCATGTGAGCAGGTATGTTCCACTCAACAAGCATAGTTGTCGGGAATCAAATGGATATAAAACTCACGGCCTGGGAGATACTGGCTGGTGTACCATTTGGCATAATTAGGAAGAGCTTTCTTCAAACCGACCCCGTTTTCAGAAGCGGCTGACGCAGTGTCGTTGGGTGCGAAGCCCTCGATGGCATCACACATCTGATAGAACGTAGAGTAACCCTGAATACACCTCGGTTAGTATGTAAATAGTTATAGGAGAAATCAGATATGATCTTGGGCCAGGGGTTGACCTAGCTAGGACATATACGGACCGAATAAAGTTGGATACTCTGCCACGCCCAAATAGGGGCTGAAATGGCAGTCGCCGCATCATCCTCATGCGGAAGGTCCTGCAGCCCAAATTGCTTCTTTATAGCTTCTTTCTCCTGCAGCGAGCCGTGTAGGAAAACGTCATCGACATAGTCGACAATCGCAGAAAAGTCACTGGAGCAGTTCGCCGGCATCCCCTGGATACCGTATTAGCTAACACTCCGCATTGACACACTCGGTAGCCACATCTGACCCGATCAAAGCACCTGAGATCGCGAAGGGGGATACAATCCTTACCTGCTGAATCGGGTAGAAGTACTCCCAGTAATCGTAAATCGCCTGGACTGGCCCACTACTAGAATGGGTGGCCCAGAAGGTTCCCGGCGCAAGCTACCGCCCACAGTTAGTCATCAAGACACGCGGCTATTGTCATCCTGGGAGGGATGTAGGATCAGGTGTTGGATGCAACATACACTCTCCACCCAAGCACCGAGCGCACCGGAGTAGGAACCACCCGACCAGATCCAAGGCTGCAAATCGCTGTGTTAGCTTTGCCAAGTGACCCCGGAGAGCAACAACGTTTCGGATTCGGACCGGGGCTGCAAGGATGTAGATACGCACAGCATTCTCCGCGTTCGATGTGCCGTTCTTGTCAAAAGGCAACTTGGCCGTTCGCGCAAAGTGCACGAAGTCGGCGACGGCTTGGTCCAAATTCAGAAATTGCAGAGCCTTCGTGGACTGCTCGACGTACGGCGTCGAGTTCCCCCAGTAGCGGTGCTCGACGAGGACCACGGCGCCACCGACCTCCTTTGCGATCAGGCCAGTGATGGCCTGATCGGTCAAATAGCCGGTATATCCTGTCGCTGCGATCTCCCCCGGCGTGAACAGGATGACGGGGCTTCCCGGACCCTTCCAGAAGGTTGCGTTATACCAGTACGTCTGAGAGAAGGTACCGAGATCCGGGTTGTCATGATCGATATACTGGTCGAAGTAGGCGATTCCCGTCTCCGACTGCGACGGATCTGCCAGGGCCGCCACTACGTTCTGGTCGACTTCATCCGGCGGGGGAACCGGGACAGGTGGCGTGAGCGCGACAGCGGTCCTGATAGCCAGGACGCTAGAGAAAACCGACCTCAGCTTGGAAGCCCTCATCTTGACGTTGACACTTGCGACAGATGGACGCCGGATAGGAACAAGGGGACTCAAGCGGACGGCCCAACATGACGGGTAGACGGGACAGGAGCTCGTATTTATCGAATATGCCTACGGAATACCAATGTCGTGAACCCGATACCTGCCTGTCAAGGGGGGCCCGCCCCGCCCCGACCCTTGCAGCAGGTGAGATGTGAGCACCGAGCCTACTGCAGGTGCGTCACTAACAATTGGCCGACTGCTTCTGGCGATGCCCAAGAGACCGGGTACGATGGAGCTAATGATGCGCCGTGAAGCTTCATTGAACCAAGGATCACAGCGTGGGCTTGTCATGTCGGAAGATAAGGCCTCCCTATTCCGTATGCGGGCAATCCCTACATAGACTGCAGTACACGCTCGCATATGAATGGCGGGGAAGGCAGACAAGCAAGAGCAAGAGCTTTGAAGGGGAATCGCGATTCGAAGAGATCCGTGCCAAGTGTGGGTAACTAGTCAGGCATTGACAGGGGGGCTTCGTTCAGATTGCTATAGAAGCGATCATAAGAGCTGATAAAAAGTGCGACAAGCTCATCTCAGATTGCGGTGTTGCATTGGGGCTTATCCCAAACCAGCAGGTGATATAGCGTGTCATAAGGCCTGTATAGATTGCGATTCATGGTGATATCGTTGCCGGATACTACTATGTACGAACTACGTACCTGGGTAATGAGATAAAAGTTGGATGACCCGCGTCCTGATGCCGCATACTTCGTATACTCGCACTATGGATGCGCTGCAGAGTGACTAGCAGGCGGATTTAAGTTTCAGAATAGGCAAGTCTTGACAAGGATGGATAGTGACATTGAGGACGGATAAGAGGTTGAGGCCTTTGATATTATCGACATCACTAGCACAGTAGGTGGTTGTGTAGGTGACAGAACCCGGCACCGTGGTTGGGAATCTATCAGTGAGATCCCGCTAATTCTACGAACCGAACCTGGGACGCAGCAATGTCACCTTGAGACTTTGCAATGTTGGAACTGGTCTCTCTATGGAGTGCTGGTTGACCACCCTCGGCTGCATGACCGAACACGATGATTCGATTTACTATGGCGGATCACTGTAGCGGGTCGATTCGTTGAAGAGCTACCTAGGTATAGAGTGAGCTGCTGCCCTGTCCATGACGGACAGATGTGAGATGTAGACCCTCCTAAATGAATAGTATATAGGAGAGGAGCTGTTGGTAATAGTAAATCCTGGGAGGCGGCTGGATGGTAGTACTAGAATCGTACGTATGTGCAAAGTTGATAAATGGTACCAGTTCATGGAGTTCAGAAGTCCAGGAGTCATCGGTGCTAACCCTAGATGTTCCCTCTTGAGCTCTTTTCATTACGAAGATGAGGGCCAAAAATAATCAGACTCCTATCACTGGTTGGTGGCCGTGGAGTGTCCGGCTACTTTTTGCTGTACGTACATAGTACAGTCGGGGAGCAAAAGTCACGGCGTGCGCCCCATAACCTATATTTCCCAACCACCCCCCTTCCAATTTCATTTATACGTTTTCTCATTAATACCTAATAAAAACCTAATAACTTTAAAGCACTTATATTTTATTAAATGGCGAATAAAATGGGCTAAGCTAATATTTGATATATTACTTAAATGAAGCCAATACGGCTTTAATTCGATTTAGCATATTCTTTATTAGGTAATTTAATAAGTTCTTTTCGAATTCGTTTTATATTTTAATAGCGGTAAAAATTAATAAATCTAATGAAGCCTAATTATTCCTTAAGGTTTTAAGGTTAGGTTTTTTAATTTGGATTCGTTTTTTTAGCAGTTTTTAAAGGTTCTTAATAGGATTTAAATCGGAATTATATAGGAATTATTGCAATATTTCCATTTCGTTATTGCGAATTTAATTCCGAATTATATAAATAGTATAAATAAATGCGTTATTTTATATAAAAATCGTATTATTTTTTAAATAATTAAAAAGGTATTTTTTATATAAATCCCTATATATACGGATAATAATACCTATAAGAACAAACTTTAAATAAAAAACGATAATAATTCTTTTAAGAAAAACTAGCTAATGCTACAACTGGAAACAACTATTAAGACAATAATAAAAACAAGCCACTTATCTTTTAATTAAAGACATCCTTTAATTGAAAAGTACGACTGAACCTTTTTATAACAACTTGCCCTCCTTACGCGAAAAACGTTAACGTCCCGTTAATTGCTATTTACTGCTGCTCTATTGATTTCTTTTTAAACAAAAGTCTTTTTGCCGAAATGGAATTATTTGATTCCATTAAAGAAAACGATTTCTTTCTTTTGTTAGTCGGTATTTGCGTTTTAAATATAAACTATAGCTATGGCTTAGTTAAAAACAAAAAGGTTATAAATTTTCGCTGCTGTAATAATGGTTTGTTCGGTATTTATTAGGCGTATTATATTTACTAGGCGAATATAAGCTCGGGCTTAAATAACGGTATAAATAATTGTTGTTATTTTAATAAAGGTTATAATAATAATGTAAACATTATGTTTTTAAATAATCTTGGAGGTTTTATTAAAAACCGATAGCTTTTTAACGATAGCTTGGTAAAAGTTGTTAATAAGTTTAATTATTTCTGCATTTCGTTTATTTTAATTATTAATATTATAATTATATTAAAATTATTTATTATCATTTTGGTTATTGCTTTTATTGCCGTCGTATCGTCGTTTGCTTATCGGACTAATATTCCATCGATTGCGGTTAATAAATTCGATTTTTTAATATATTTATTTAATTCCGCCTTTTTAACGTATTCTTTTAAATCCTTCCTGATTAGGTCGAATTTAATTGCAAATTTTGGAATTTTTTAAATAACGTTTTTAATTCTTCCGATTAAGGTATCGTTTAATAGCGTTTTAAGCTGTATTGCCCGAACGTATAATTCAAGTTATCGGTTCGTATATTTAATTTATTCGTTAAAAGCTTTTTTTAATATCATAATATTCTATTCGATTATGTTAATTATTCTTTCGACATTAATATATTCGGAAACCTTTTTAATTAAATATAAATTTGTTTTATATAAATCCTAGGGATTATTCGTATTATTTATATCGTTAATAGTTTATAAATATTTATTTTTTAATTTTTAATTAATTGTTTATATTTAAATGGACGAATTTAATTGCGTCGGCGAGCCTTATGATATTAATATTTTGGACTTAAGTATTAATGCCTTAAGTTTAAATATAGCCTTTTATAAGGTTTTATTTTTGTTTTTAGGCTTTTTTTTCTTGCTTTATATATCGATATATTCGGCATAAATTATGCCATAATTATTGCAATACTTTTTTTAATAAATTGGAATGCATTTTTTGTTTTTTGGAATAATATATTATTTAATGCTTATTTATTAAAGCCATAATAAAACTTTTTACGGCCAATAATTAAATCCGTTGCCGTTTCCGTAAATTCTAAATGCCTTTAAAACTTTTCGCGTTAATAGCTTTTTTTTGTAATCTGCGTTATTTTTTTATCCATTCGCGTATTTTTTTTCGATAATTATCTTTAAGGTTTTCATAATGTCTTGCTATATTTTTAAATTTGTTAGTTATGCTTTTGAATTAATTCGCTTTAATCTTTCGATTATATAATCGAAATCCATATCGTTTGGCGATATATACATTGCTAATATCTTTTTTTAATAATCCTCCGCATTTGCAAATTTTTTTATTATTTTCGTATTTCCGTTAGATATTTTTTTGTACTTATTAAACGTTATTCCGTTTTTAGTAAATAAAGCGAATATAAGCTTTTTAAGCGCAGCCCATTTAATTTCGAATATTTTCGTTCGGTTCCTTATTTCGTTTATAAGCAACAAATTGAATTTTTCGTAAAAGAACTGCTTATTTAAAAAAAACTTTGCGTCCATATTTACGTCCGTTATATTGCTATTATGCTTGCAATAATTGCATAAAATAGTTTGGTATTTTATTAATATTAATTTAATTATAACTTTATATACGTATATAGCCAGGTTATAAATAAAATAAGGAAAAATTATGCGCTTTTTATGCCTGGATATATATAGTTTTAATGTTATTCCGGAAACGGTAATTGTTATGCTAACGATGCACTTAAAATTTATACCTTTATGTTAATTTTTGGAATTATTTATATTAATTTTTATTCGTTAATTTTTATAGCTATCGATATATTTAACGGAATAATATTTTTTGCTTTTAATTGTAACTCGTTTATTATCATTTTATATTTCCGATCGAATTTATGAATTAATTTTGCCGCGTTTTGTATAAATAACTGTCGGAAATATCATTCGTCCTATTATAACGCTTATTCTTTTTATTTTACGAAGTATTCGATAATGGGTTTTCCTTATTTATTAATACGTCTTTTAAATAATGTTTTTATTTCGTATAATATTTAATCGTCGTCGTTTCCTTCGATTATAACTTGTTTTAACGATAATCGTTTTCGGTATTATGGATTCTTATAACCTGGTTCTTTATTAAAATATTATTACGTAATACAGTAATCCCTAGGATTATTCAGTATTACGTACCCCTACCTAATACTGCCAAGAACTATATAAAAGTCCTTGGAATTCTTAATACTCCATAGCAATTTATGCTTTTATTATTTCATAACTTTACCCCTATATTGGTAATAAATAATACTAAACATTACATAACGATGCTATGCCTTTATATACAGTCGACGTTATCGACGCCGCCGATATTCCTAACTAAAAGCAAGGAATCCGGAACGTTTATAATATATGGTAACATTTTTGGTTAAAATCCAATACCAATTATTTATAATTTATTAAATCTCAAGAACGACGCGTAACCGTTAAAAACGTAAATCCCTTTAAACCTTACGATAAGCAAAAAAAATTAAAAGGCCCGAATTACTTTAAAACAAACTAATTAAGCACCGGCTTAAACAAACAGAATCTTAATTACCTTAAAGGAATTACTTAAACTAAATAACGAACTTACGAACGAAAACATAGCATTATTTACGGCTTTTCATAAAGCTTTTCCGGCAACTTGCTATAACGCGTTTTATAAATAAAAAAAGACGTTTTTTGTTTTATACGAAAATTAACTTTAATTGCTAGCAATATAAAAATTCGAATTTATTAACCTATAACTTACGATTATAAATCTAACGAACGCCTAGAATTTTCCGAAATCTTAATTTATTTTTTTAATGCGAATTAAAAAAACTATGCAATAAATAAAAACGATATATAACAAAAGGCTGGACATAATTATATAGCCGATATCGGAACCGGCGGTTTTCATAACTTCGCAAAAAAGCGTTAAAAAAGAAATCCGAAAGCTTTAAAACTTTTTAATGTTATTACGTTAATAAAAGGAATCGCCAGATTTTTTAACGAATAACATTATTAAGGCGGAACTTTCGCTAATTAAAAAATCCGAACGTTCGGAAAAATCTTTTCCTTTTTTAAAACGCACAGTTAATACGGAAAAATTAACGGCTTCTTTAATGGAATTAATTCCTAAAAAAAAAGAAGTTACCCTTTAAAAGTCGTTAGCCATTTTAAAATCCCCTTTATACGATACGTCCGTCATTATTACGAAAAAAAATGATTCGTTAATACTTAAGGGTCTTTCGATAAAAAACTTAATTATTTAAAAAAGCCAAATAAACTTAAAGGACCTATTTTAACCGGACGATTTAAAACTAAGAACTTTTGCGTATACAAATCGGCACGAAACCCTTTAACGAATGTCGTTCGCCCAGAATTTAAAATAGCCGGCATCGGGAACGGTACGGGAAAGTTTTAAAGGGTTAATAATTATGCCTAATTCTGCTATATCCGAATAAAGGCAATTTAATTATATCTTTATTATGCCGGTAAATTAATTTTATTTCAATAACGAAAAAAAGTTTAAAACAAAGCATTATTTTAAAGAATAATTTAAATAATTTAAAATATTTATAAAAACCATAAAAAAAAATACCTTTACCGAAAGAAATCGTTGCCGTAAAGAAAATATCGATTCTTAGCATTATTAATAACCGTCCGTTATTAAAGAAATCGATTATTTCGGTAACGAATTACGCCGCTTAAAAAAATAATCCTATATAAGGCCATTTGGATTATATACGCCGAATAATATATTATAACAATATGGGGAATATTTTTACGGAAAGCTATTTAATGCTTAAACGTAAACGGAACCCTTTAATAATTATTATGTTATTAATAATGCTAAACGGAATTCTTAAATACATATACGAAACGAAACGTTACTGCGGGAATATTTATTATAACGAAACGAAATATTTCCTAATAGCCAATTACCGATATATATTTAATAATTTACATTACGTCCGGAAAACTTTAAAAACGATTAATTATTTTTCCGATTTTAATAACCATGGAACGCATTAAAATAAGCCATCCAAATTTTAAAACGACCGGAATATCGAAGCCGCTTTATGAATACGGACGCCCCCGACGGTTTTAAATGGGCCATCCGATTATTAAAGGCCTTAATTAAACGTATAAGCAGCAATACGGAAACCTGGAAATTCCGCGTTAAGAATTTTGGGTTTTTCGATTCTTAAAATTACCGAAAGCGCCTAAAGTTTATTTCGATTATTGGTTTTAACGAATCGATAATATGGTTCAGTTATATTCCGTAATTGGAAAAATTCGAGGCTTAAGCATTTAAAAGTTTCGAAATTATTAAAAAAATCCTATTTAATTTTTATTTTTGCTTTAAAAACGAAGCTGCAAATTAATAAATAATCGAACTTATTTACAAAAAGCGTTAAATAATTCGTAATAAATAATTATTAAATATATTACGGAACTATTTTAAGGCCCGTTTTGGTATAAAGCAATTAATAATAATCCGGACGTTCCGAATATATAAATACGGCTAAAATTAAATTAAAAAACTTAAGCCAAAGGCTTAAATAACGCAAATCGAAGCGCTAGCCGAAATAGCGGATTATATTAATTAAGAATTAAAAAATAAAGTTCGTACCTTATTGTTTTCGAAATTACGCATAATATTGCTTACGTTGGATTATTTTAATAAGCAATGCATTATTAAGAGAATTATTTAAGCCATAAATGCCCGTATGCTTAATTGAATTAATATAAAACCCTTTCGCAAATCTTTTTTTAAAATTACCGTATTACGTAGCATTAATAAAATCCGTTTTAACAGTATTGCGTTTTCTTCTAACGAACGCCCGACTTATTGCCGATAAAAACGTTAATCGGATTTCTTAGCAGCCGAAAAATCCGGAAAACAAACCAAATCGGCATTACGTATTAATAGCCGATTTTAAATTGGCAAGGTTCCTAAAACAAGAAATAAAAATACGAATAAAACCTAAAAACGTACCAATATCATAAATACGCCCGAAACTAATAACGGTATTAACGATAATAATAATAACGACCCTTAATTAAAATACGGCCTAAAAAAAAAATCGCATAATAAGGTTTAGCAAATAATAAACGATAATTTGTCTTATTGCGAAAATTACTATTTTAAATTTATAATCGATAATAACTTAAAAATTTATATCCAGTTTTAAAAAGTTATTAAAAAGCGCCTTTATTATTTTAACCTAACCGAAGGAAATCGCCGCATTTTAATAGCCCTTTCGGAATTCGTATTAAAACCCAATAAATTCGGATACGGCTTAAAGAATTTTACGAACTATTTATATATAAAAATATACCTATGTAATAAAATTAATTAGGTATTATCCGATACGGCCTATATCGATACCGACGCGAATACCCAGTTTATTAAAGAAAATACCCTATACAAATGCAAAAACATAACTATTAACGAAACGCAAATACGAAGAATAATCGGAATAAAAAAACAAAAAATTCGTAACTTAACTAAAATAACGGATATATTTATAATAATAAGCTAATATTTAGGCCGCCGTATAAAAATACGTTTCCAATTCGAGGCCTAGGTATTTCCGAAATTCTTTATCGGATTATTATTAAAAAATGGCTTTTTATATTAATACGGAATTAATATATTCGTTCAAAATCGCCATTTGCATATTAATTAATGCAATAACGTTAAAATAAACGTTACGTTTTACTTAAAAGCGAATAAACAAAAAGTTAAAGCATATATTAAAAAACAATTTACTTTGCGTTTAAAAAACAGCATTATATGCCCAATTCGTATCGAAAAAAAAAACGCTTAGCTATAACAAAACATTAATTATTACTTTAATCCCGATACGTTAAAAATAATGCCCTATATTATTAACGAAAAACGACAAATTAAAGTCGTTAATATTGGACAAAACCTTATAAGCATATTAAAAAACCAAAAATTAAGTTATTATACGTTATTAACCGAAATAATATAATACCTTTAATATTATAATAACATTAACCCAAAAATACCGACCGAAATACGCTAGTTATTAAAAAATCGTAAAAAGGCCCGTCGAATTACTGGTATACGCATAAATCCAATAATTTATATTAAGTCCAATCCGATATTTTGAATTAGGACGAATAATAAATCCAAATCCTTAAGGCTTATAAATAATAATGCCAGGTTTTTTAAAAAAACGTTAGCCGCTATAGCCGAAAAACAAAATAAATATTTAACAATAACAAAAACTAATAAGTATATCCCAAAACCGAAAAAAAAACCAGCCAATATAGCTAAATAAATAGCCGAATACCATAAGCCAAAACTTAAAAATATAAAAAAGCCAGCCAAGAATATTAAAAAATTATTTAAAAATAATAAGCAAATGGCCAAAAGCATTAAGGAATTACCTAAAAGCAATAAGCAAATGTCCGAAAGCACTAAAAAGCCGTCCAAAAGCGTCGAAAAACCATCCAAAAGCATTTATAAATATATTAAAAACAAAAAAAAACGAAATAATACAAAAAGCTAATCCTTAAACCTAAAAAGCAAAGCAACGAATACGAAAAAGCAACCTAAAATATACGAAAATTATAAGAAGCCAAAAGAAATATTCCGGTAAACATAATAAACAGCCCTACGTAAAGCAAAAAAAATAAATACGGACATTATATTCTTAGCAACTGAAAAAAACGAAAAAGAATTCCTAAATGGATTAATCGAAAATCGGAATCCTGGATTTAAAATAAAGCGTCTTAATAATTTTAAAAAAACGGAAACGTTTAAAGGAATATATATCTATATTAAAAATAAAACATTTTTAATCCGCATTTAGGATTTATTATTACGACATACGGAAATATAAAAAAATAAAAATATTATCGATTTCTTAAAAGAAAAACAAATAATTATTAAGCTAATATTTAAATAATATAAACATAAAATCGCAATCAAGCCTTATTTATAAGGCGTTATTAAATAAAAAATTATTAACGAAACCTTTTAGTTATTATATAATACGGGCCGCATAAATTATTAATTACGAATTATTTTTTTTACGGCAGCTTATTTCGTAATTTGAATTATTAAAAATGGCATATATAAAAAACGAATAATTATAAACTTATAATTATAAAACAAAATAATATTAAAAAACGCATATCCATTATTTAAATAATACGAAATAACGACGAAACTGCGCGGAAAAAAATTCATTATTATAATAAATGCTAAAAAGTTCTTTTATTAATTCTTAATATAAAAGGAATTCCGAAATATCTTTATTATCGTTAACTATAAAAAACTAAAACGTTTAAATATATTACCCATAAGCTTTAAAAATTTACTTCCGTTTATATAAAAACAAATTAACCGAATCCTAAGGCTTTATAAATATTATTTAATAACTTATATTAACGACATTATAATATTCTTTAATAATTAAAAAAAATACTTGGAACATTTAAACTAGGTATTTATAACATTCGAAAATATTAAATTGTTATTTTCTTTTAAAAAGTTCTTTATAAAATATCCGTCGATATAATTGCTAAGCTTTCGAATAAACGGCTTTGGATTATAAATAACGGAAAAAAAACTAAAGGCTATTCGTTACATAAAGCCCTTTATAAATCTTAATAATTTAAAGTATTAAATTGGATTTATAAGTTAATTAAAGCATTTAATAAAAAATTATGTCCATTATAATAAATTCCTTAAGCAATTTAAAACTTAATTATTAAAATAAAGCCGAAACTAAAACAAGATTTTTAATAAGCAATAACGTAAGACTTATATTCGTAATATTAATTTCCAATTAAAAGGCAAGGAATTAAAATCGTTTTAACGCATTAAGGATGCATTATTTAAAAAAATTACTTTAATCTATTTCGATCCGATTATATAGGCGTTTATTTAATTGGATGCATTTAAAAATGGCTTCGGAATAATGTTATTTTATATAATTCCGAAATACTTTTGGAACGGGAAAAGCCAAATATTTAAAATAACTATGCGCCTTATATTATACTTAAATAAATGCATTAACTAAACGGAAAAGGCATATTGGCTTATAAAGCTAAAAGTAATATGCTTAATATGGGCAATTAAGAAATTACAAATATATGTCAGGTTTACGGAAAAACCTTCGGTAATAGTACTTATTAATTATAATATTACCAAAGGCATTATCGAAAAGAAAAATCTAAAAATCCAAAACGCTACGAAAGCTAATTACCGGCTATAAGCGGCTTTAATATTTTTAAGAAAATATCCGCTATTAGTAATATACATACCTAGGAATTTCAATATAATGCCAAATGCGCTATTATAACTGCCGATCCGCAATAATAATGCTTTCCTAAAGGAAAATACCTTAAATACGATATTTCTAATTAAGAATTTACTAATAAAAAAGGCCCCCAAAAATAAAAACCAAACGAATATAATAAGCCTTGCTAAGGATTTCAAAAAAAGAATACGCGAAAAATATAAGGTCGATAATCGAAAGCAATGACATAAAGTCGTAAAAAACCTAAAAAAACTGCGTAATAATAATCAGCCGACAAAAAACGTAACGTTTCGTTTTAACGAAAATGAACTATTATATTCCAAAAATCCGCTATTAAATAAGCGCTTATATATATCCCATATATATAAACAGGAAATATTAAAAAAATGCTATAACAAACGCTTTTATTAAGGCATTATAATAACATAAAAGGAACTTATATTATCGTATTATATTCCATAAGCGTAAAAAAATATAAAAAAATATATAAAGTACTGCTTAATATGTAATAATATTCGAATATCGCGTTATTAACCGTATAAAAAATTGCAACCAATCTAGGTATCTTTAATTTCGTTTTATACGATTACGTTAAATATCGTTACGGCTATGCCATTAATAAAATCTGCTTATATAAAATGGTCGATTTCCGGATTCGATTTATTCGATGCATTCATAATAATTACGAATAAAGCATCCAAAATAACCTTAATCGTTTTAAAACATTCATAGTATTCCGATAAAAACTGAAAATTTATAATTAATCGGCAACTATTAATAAACAATTAAGGAATTTCAAAAATAATTATTACGAATAGGAATACGAAATTCGTATAAGAAATATAATACAAAATATAATTAATAATGGAAATATATTAATAATATATAATAACTTATTACTTATAAACAAATGATTTATTTAAACGCAAGAACCAAACGGTAAAAACGGCATTCCGGTATTAAAACTAAGTATATCTTAAGAAATTATAAATAAAAACCATACCATAGCTTATAACGGTATTTAATAATAAAAAATTAATAAAAATTAAATACTTACCTAACGAATATTTTATAAATATCCGAATATATTTAAAAAAATTACCATTATAACGGCCCATTAATTAATTAATAGCTGCAATATTCCGAAAAGCGGTATAAATTACGGAATCGCTAGCAATTTATGCCATAACCCAAAAATATAACGTTAGGCATAAACCGATAATGTTCGAAAAGGGATTATGGATTAAAATATGCCTATATAAAAAATACTTATTGCCATATATTCCCAACAAAAAAATGGCCTTTCGATTCGTAAATTCTTTTAAAATAATGCATAAAATAAATGATTTAACTTACGAATTGGATTTTAATAAGGCCTAAAATATATATCCGGTAATATTAATAACTTATTTAAAACCGGCAGTTGCGTCGGGAAATAATCCGTATTAACGAATTTCGATACTATTACGTAAAGAATTAACTATAAAAGTTAAAAAAAATAAAGAAATCTTTAAGGAACCCTATAAATATTTCGAAATAAAAAGGCTATTAAATAAACGAATAATTCGAAAAAAAATTAAGTACTTAATACAATGAATAAGTTTTAACGCCGCATATAACAAATGGCATTTACGATAAAATTTAATCGATACAGCTAAAGAAAAAATATAAAAATGCAATAAAAGAATAAAATATATTCCAAAATTCGATGTACCCATAAATTAAGAATTCCACGAATTCCCGATACCAATACGGGAACCGCCATTTATTATTATTATACCAAAAGAAAAAAGGCGTAATCGAAAACGGCTAAGGCTTTTTGTTTAATTCCTTAAATTAGTCGCAAGGAATTCGAATAAAGCCCGAAAAAAAGGTCCGAATAAATAGGAACTTATAACAAAACAAAAGCGGTCGTTTCGGTTAACGAGTCGTTAATAATTAAGGCAAATAAAAGCTTTTATAAGCAAAAGCAAACGGCAATAATGCCGAAAAAACAATTATATCGTTTTTTCTTAATTATTTAAATTTTTAATTTATTATTTATATATTACTTATATTTATACGAACCAATTAATAAATTCAGCAATGCAAAGATTTTCCTTAAAGCAAATAATATAAATGGCAAAAACGACCTTATTAATATAAAAAAACGCATAAAAGGATTTCAATAATTTGTAATACATTCCAATAATTTTTTCCCTTTTTGCAATACTAACTTAATAACTTAATTAATTACCTTTTATTTTATTTCGGTTTTTTAGCATTTATTAATATTTCTTTTTAATATAATACAATTTATCCATTATATAAAAATAACTAGCAATGCTAATAATTACTATTAAAGAATTATTAACTTATTTATTAATTACTTAAAATAATGGGAATTATTTATTTATATATTTGCCTTAATATAATACATAATATACCCAATATTTAATTTCCGACAATATTTATTGGCCCCTTTATTATATAAAATTCCCTAATTATTATCCATTAATTACGAACATTTTAGGCAAATACAATAACATATATTCCGCCGCCGTTTAAAGTAGCTAGTTGCTTTTTAACGGCTTTTCGAAGTACCGAAATTACGGTAATAATAAAGATTCCCGAATATTTATAAAAAGAACTGTTTAAAACATATTCCGAAAACATTTTAATAATTAAGGGTTATATTCGGAAGCAGCTAATAAAATAAATAAAAACGGGTCCTAACCGTAATAATGTTCGGAATAATATCCGTCGTTATTTAAGTAATTATTCGTATTACTTAAATAATAATTACGGGTAAAACCTATGGATAATTCTTGGCCTTTAAGCGCTTTTTGGCGCGCCTTTTTAACGAAACCAATAATAACGCCCGTTTTAATCGGTTTAATAATAAGCCCCGATTATTATCGAAAATAAAGATAATCCATAAATACCGCAACCATTAAAAGCAAAAGTCCTTATAAATGCCTTATATAAAAAGCTGCCCCTTAATAGTTTACAAAAAAAAATAAATCAAAATGAATCATCGAAAAAATTTCCCCGAATGGCTTACAAAAAAGATTGCTCCCAAGCGGCTTATATGGCTAACTATTCCTTAACGGCTTTTATGGACGCCTATTACTTAACGGCTTAACGATATTATTAAATATATCTGCCGGCGGTATTTAACGCCGACCAAATCCTAGCCTTCCATACGAATTTAATTTAATCGGTACCGTAATATCGCTTATCGATAACCTATTTCCGTTAATTTATCGTTTAAGAATTTCCCCGGATATTATTTAAGTGCCTTTAATAATTATTACCGATATTCGTTAATTCGACGGCATTTAAATATAATAAATCATTATTATAAAAGCCATTACTGCTTAACGGCTAAATGCCGTTTTAATTATATTTACGGAAATAATGTTTCGGTTTATTAATAAAAAAGTACCGGATACGATTTTCGTTATGAATAAAAACGAAGCATTACAAGTAATAACGCAAAGCAATATTAATTAACGGCAAATACGAATCGCCAATTATATTATTAAATACATACGAATTATACGTAAAAATAACGCGAAAATCATAGCTTTTAACGACGTTGCCTTTTATTAGGCGCATATTCCGCAATTTCGAAAAGAAATATCCGAAAAGGCTACCCCTACGAGCCGGTTCCCTTTTGGTATTTCGTTCGTAAGCCGGCTTTTACGTATCTTTAATCCTAAAACCGAATTCCGTAATTCCGAACCAAACTTTAACAATTACGACGAACGCATACGAACCATGGGCTACCGAAATCTTCGCCGAGCATTTTACGGAAATTAATTTAAGCCACCAATATTATATATTACCGGATAAACCGGATAAATAAATGGACGAAATATAAAGTATTCGGAATTATTAATAACTTTTAAAATAAAAAATCGAATAAACAATACGATATGAATAATATTAAAACCTCCGTACGTAATAAGTAAAGCGAAATACCTTAATATAAGGATTAAATTTATATACGATTAAGTTTTTAGTTTTAATTATGCGGTTAAATTACCAAATAATCGAATATTGCCTTTTAATTTATAGGAACTAAAAGTATTACGTATCTTTTATGTATATTAAATATTACCTATTACGAAAACGTAAATGGCATTTCATAAAGAAGCATATATTACGTAATACAGTAATTCCTAAAATTATTTAATATTACGTATCCTTATTTAGTATTATTAAGGACTATATAAAAGTCCTTAGAATCCTTAATATTTTATAGCAATTTATGCTTTTATTATTTCATAACTTTATCCTTATATTGGTAATAAATAATACTAAGCATTATATAACGGTACTATGCCCTTATATACAGTCGACGTTATCGACGCCGCCGGCATTCCTAACTAAAAGCAGGGAGTCCGGGACGTCCATAATAAATATGCCATTAATATAACTTTATATATTTTTTAATGTTTGGAAAAATTAAATTCGTACGCTAAATTTTTAATTCTTTTAATTACTATTAAAGAATTAATTCGTTATTTTAACCATTTTTTAAGCGGATTTCCTGGCAATTTATATTTTCCGTATAGCTTTAAGTATATTTCGTTTTTTACGTTAAATTCTAATGAAATATGCTTTTTGTCGTATTAAAGCTTGCTATTAGTTGTTACAAAATTCATGGCGATTTATGCGTCCTATTAATATAGCTATTTAACGATTTCGAAATCGATAAAATTTTGCGGTACCTTAAAAATAAATAATGGAAATAATAACTTAAAACCGAATATAACCTTATTTAGTAACCGTTTTAGCATTTCCGACTTCGAATTATTTATATTATGCTATAACGTTGGTATAATAACGACTTACGGTTTTTCGGATGTCGTTATATAATATTTAATTGTAATTTCGATGTTTTAATTCCGTCTTTTTATTTGGCCGTTTCCTTAGAAATAAAACGTTATAATAAAATTTAATATTATTTCCATCCGTATAAAAATAATCTGCCAAAACTTAAACGTAAATTTTAGGTCTTTATTAAATATGGCCCGTTTTAATAATCCTTAGTCGTATAATTATAATGTTCTTAACGTAATTATAGCCCATTTCTTTATTATATACGTTAAATGTCCTGGAATTAATATTATCTTTTTAAAGAATTTATAGATTATTATTATTAATGCGTTATATATTTCGTATCCTGGCATTTTTTAAAAGGTATTTATCGTTAATATTTCGGACAATTTAATAATAAAGTCCTATAAAACGTAATAATATAATATTAAATCCGAAACAATAAGTTTTAATAAACTAAGAAACATATTTCGGTTCGTTTTGTTTTTAACATATTCGGGGCAGAATTAATAATAATTCCTAATCTTTCGTATAAAACTTCGGATATATAGCTCTTTTAAATCTTACGCCATACGAGTTGCATTAAAATGATGCTTTTGGTTATATATTATTCGTAAAATGTTTTTGCAATAGCTGTTTAATATAATTAAACGCTTAATTCTTTTAAAGAATACATTATAAAACAAATCGTTTTTTATCGTAAAACGCATTTCTTTTATATCGAAAAACTTTAAATTTCGCAATTATTCGAATTTTGCGTTTAATTCGTTTTGGTTTTTTTAATGCTTTAAATAATCGTTTTTCGATTTTAGTTATTTCTTTATTTCTGCAGTTTTTTAGGTATTAAAATATTTTAATTAATTTATGGTTTTTTTATATCCGTTTAATAGCTTGGTTTTAAAATCGAGAAATATGGCGAATTTTATATATATATAGCCAAATTCGTTAATAATGTCGTTAAGCGTATTTTTCTTTTTTTCGGCCGCTTTCCTTTTATCGGCGGAAATATCCTTGGCCGGTAATTTAAACAAAGCGTTCGAAACTAGGTTTGTTTTTTCGGAAATGTATTTAACGTCTAGTTTAAATTACTTAAAATACGTTAACGTTATAATTAATCGCGGATTATTCTTAATTGCGTCCATTAAATTAAAATTCTTTTGTATTATTATTTTTTTCGTGGCTTTATAATCCGTTAGAATAATTATGTCCTTTATATAAAATTATATTTAAAAACGCAATTAACGACATATCCATACGAAACCAATAACTTTAAATTCCGTAATTTCGTATTTACGCTTTGCCTTTATTAATACTTTATTAAAATATAAAATAATTTCGATATCGTTTAAAAATATGAAACCTTTAATTTACGGCGTTTTTAAATAAAAAACCATAATTCCGAAACCTCGTTATTTAAAAGCGTCCAACTTAATAAACGTTTTCCGTTTTGGGTTCCAATAAATAAGGTATATTCTTTATTCCAAAGCATTTTATAGCAATTAAAAACTTTCCTTTTCTGCTTTTATTGGTTTAAATTTTTTATTAAACGTTTATATTTTTCTTTACGTCATTATAAATTTAAGCAATTTACCGGATTTCCTTTTTTTAATAAATATATTTGTTTTTTTTTATAACGGCTTTGCTTTTTGTTAATACCATAATATATATTTCCTAAGCCAAATAATTATTTCGATATTATTACGGTAATAACCTAAAGAATAAATAGGATAACTAATACCTTAGTCATCTCTAGAACAATAGGCATTCATTTCCCATTGTCCTTATTTATATATAAACAGCTGGCCCTCCGCCAGCTTCCTTTCCTTTTCTTCTTTTTTGCAACTTATTATTATACGTTAATTCCTAATAATTAGCAGAATACGCCTTTCTTTAAGCCAATGCCATTACATAATAATAAATTCCCTCGCCTGCCTTCCAAAAGGACAGCCGTTATATTTCACGATACCTACTAGAAATAGGCAACTAATACAGCAATTCGATTCTTTCTTAATTACTCGATAAATCAACAATATAACAAAACCCCCACCTTCATATAACAACTTTCCGTTTCCGTTCTTTCCGAAAAATTTTCACGAACTTTACGTTTCCGAGCCTTATGCCATACTTTTACGTTTCCGACTTTCCCGTTTCCGAAAAATTGCAAAGCTTCTGCTTTGCTCGAATTAACAATGGCTTTATCCATTAATACCCAAAAAACTTAAGCAGCCATCCAGGCCGCTATTACATACTTCCGCGGCGAACTAACCGCTCAATTTGCCACTAAAATTTATAAGCTTCAAATAAAAAACAAAGCTTTAACTACCCAAATCGAAGCCCTTTAAACCAAACAAAACCCTCGCCTAAAGCTTCCCGATGTAATAAAATTAAAAGGTCCCGGCACCTACGACGTTTGGCTTCTGGAAATTAAAAGCAAACTTTGCGTTAATGGGGCTACAATCGGCAATAATTACGCCCGTACGTATTACATTTATAACCGGCTAAAGTTTAAAATTAAAAACCTCGTTATTTCCCAAATTTATTATTCCAAACGTATCGATAATTAAAATAACGTTCCCTAACATATTTTAAATGCCCTCGATCGCATTTACGACGATTCGAATAAGCCCCTTTATAATAAAGCCCGTTTTAAGAAAATAAAAATAAAAAATAACGATTTTTTCCGTTAATTCCTTAGCAATTAAAAACGCGCGTTATACGCGGTTCGAAACGATTTAAATAAAATAACCGAAAGCCAACGTATTCGAAAGCTTCGCCACGTTTTTTCGGATAAATTTTAAGCCAAAATTAATAACTTCGAAACCTTCTTAATTACGTACGCCTCTTTCGTTAAAAAGCTTTATAAGTAGTCCTATAATAAAGGTAACGGCATTATTTATATTAGCCATTATAACTTTTTCCATTAGCCAATAAATATATCGTTCGAAATTATAAACATCGCTATTACCGTTATTCCGGAATCCAACCTTATAAAGCTTTTGGATACCGTTAATTCTTTATCCGTCGCCCTTTCGTTTAGCCCTATTTAACGAAATAAATAACAACGTATCAACCGCTGCTGCCGTTATGGTTTTATTAAGCATTTCGTCCGCAATTGCGACAAATAACCTACTTCCGGTCCTATTCGTATTACTATAATTAACCGCTCGAATATCAAAAACTCCGATTCGGAAATAAAGGAATCCCAATACGATAAAAGAAAGTATTTGCCCTAATACATTAACAATGCTTTAAACGACCTAGTCCGAATAAATGAAATAAATAAAAGCCACCGGATTATAATGAATTACTTTCATTTAAAATAAAGGTAATTATAAAGCTTCAAAACGAAACTTTTCCCGAAGGAGGGGTAATGTTACGGTAATAATCTAAAGAATGAATAAGATAACTAATACCTTAGTTATCTTTAAGACAATAGGCATTTATTTCCCATTATCCCCATTTGTATATAAACAGCTAGCCCTTCGCCAGCTTTCTTTCCTTTTCTTCTTTTTTGCAACTTATTATTATACGTTAATTCCTAATAATTAGCAGAATGCGCCTTTTTTTAAGCCAGTGCCATTATAGATATATATTTCGAAGTCTCTTAATGTTTTTGGAAATTCGATTTTTGCGATGGCCTTAAGTTTTTTTTTATTAATGGCTATTCCAAATCCATTAATTTTAAGTCCTAATAAACGTATAAAGTCGTATCCGCTAAAAAACTTTTTTGGATTTAATAAAAGACCAATATTTTCGAATAAGAATAATATAATATCCAAATATTATAAATATTCGTTTTTTAAATTATTCGCTATCGTAATATCATTTATATATATTCGGTAAAAATCTTTATATTTGTAAAATCTTTGGTTTATAAAACGTTAAGTAAACGGTAAATTATTTCGAAAGCCCATTAAAACTACGTTAAATATTTCGAATTTTTTTAGTAATATAATAACTATTTTATTATAATATTTTGGATATATTAGCAACTAATAAAAAAATACTAAAGCGTTGAAAATTATAATATATGCCTTTTTAAGTACAAATAACAAAATGTTTTCCTAATATGGCATGGAATATACGTCGGAAATTACGATATCGTTTAAGGCCTTAAAATTAATTATTATTCTTTTTTTTTTAATTCCGTTTATTATTTTCCAAATAACGAAAACGGAATAACCGAATAATATAAATTCCTTTATTTAATTTAAACGTTTTATTTTATGCATGCTATCGAATAACTTATCCAAAAAAATTTTATTTTTTTTGTTTAATCGATATAAACATATATAAATACTTTATTTTTGTTATCCTTTAACGAAATCCATATGTATCATTTTTTTTCCGGCATAAGAATAATCCCTTTATCTCTTTAAATATCGAATTTCTTAAGTACCTTACGAATTTTGTTTATTAATAATTTATTTGCAGCCGATATAATAATTCCGTTCTTCGTATAAATTTTAGGATTATCGTAAGGCTTAATAAGGCTTATAATATATTCGTATCGATAAGGTTTTGCATAATTCTCTAATAAATCGCCTAAATCGTTAATTGCTTTTTAAATGTTTTATAAAGTGGCGTTTTTTAACGTAAATGCATATAATAATTCGTTTATTATTTTAATATTTTTTGTTATAAAAAAGCGAAATATTTCGTTTAAGCATTTCATTGTAACCGAGATTGCCGCTTATGTTGCTATAATTTTGGTCCAATTTATATTCGTATAATAGGCGTTTTCTGCGTTAATAATTTGGCCAAAATGCGTATTACGACGTATAATAATAAACTCGTTCGTATAATTAAATATAAAAACAAGTTTCGATATATTTGCGTTAACCATTATATTTATAGCACCGAAAAACGTTATTATAAATATATAAGCTTATTTATTGCCGTATTTGTTCGTATTATTAAAATCGGCAAATTTAATTAATACCGAAACCATTATTTAAGGCGATATAATTATATTAATTCTAGTTATGATTCGTCTTTTAATAAAGGGTATCTTCCGAATAACTTTAAATGCAAATCCGGACCTTTTATAAAAAAATAACTTTATACGTTTTTTTATATAATTTATTACTGCGCCGTAACTATTTAGTTATAAATTTCCGAATAACAGCTTGAATTTAAGGTTATTATAAATTTACGCTTTAATTAGTAATTATAAAATAATCTAAATATTTCCTAACGTAATTAGTATTTTTATATTTTATTTTGCTTTTTCGATTAAAGTAATTGGATCTTTAATACCTGCAACTATAATAAATTCGGCGTATATTTTCGTTGCATTTAGGAAATGCTTTTTTAGCCATATCTTATTTACCATTTCGTTCGAAAAACCGATATTCGCATATCCGGACGTTACGTATCCGGACGTATTAATACCGAATTTTAAATATATATATCGTAAACGTGCAATACCTGTTTTGGATATTTTAGGTTTTGTAATTATTATATGTATTAAAAATGCGTTTTTTTTATTGAATAAGTTTATTAATTATAAGTTTATAACGTTTCCGTTTATGTTATTATGGGCTATTTAGAAATATCCGTTTTTCATTTTTTCGACGATAAGTAACTGGGGTTTTAATAATGGAAAAAATAAGGATTTATTTTTAAGGGCTAACTTAAAAACTAACTTAATAATACGGCATTTATTCGATATAACGTATTTTATGCATTCGTTACGAAACCAGAATTTCTTTCTGCATTTCCTGCAAATCCGTTATTCTTATATTTATTCGATTAATATTTCATTTTAATCATTATTATTATTAAAAAAAGCAACATAAGCAAAAGCGTTATTATTATTTACGAATTATTCGTTATTGCTATAATTTTTTAATATAAAATAATTATTAATAATAAGTTATTTTTCGGTAAACTTTTTAAAAGGGTTATTAATAGCTACATAATATTCGTTATCGAAATAAAACGTTTATATATTAACGTTTTAACCTGCTTTTATCCATTTATTTCATCGACGGTTGTTTCCGAATTTAACATTTCGTTTACGTTTTTGGACGTTTCTGTTGCGAAATTTTTTATATAAATTGCCTTTATAATTGCCGCGATATAAACGAAATTCTCTTTATAAATTTAAGCCTTTACTTTTGTTATTGCCGTTATAATTGCCATAAAAGTTGTTTTTTAATAATTTTATTACAATACCGTTTTAATTGGCTTGGTTTTTGAAATACGAAAATGGGGCTATTAATAAAGGACGATTTGGCATTTCGATTTATTTATTAATTCCGAATAGTTTTTAATTAATGGATTTATATTATTCCTTTTCGAAATTAAAAGCGGAAATAAACGCCTATGGCTGCATTAATACTGCCTGTTTATAAAAAATGGATTTATTTTCGAAATATTAAAACCAGTTATTAAAACGGAAATTAAATTCGGGAATAATAAATATTTGCCGCAATTGTAGATAAATTGCGTTATAAATATAAATCATTAATTATATAAACGTTTTTATGCCTATCGCTTTATAATATTTTATATATTCTGTTGCCTACGTATGAACGGATACGTTGGCATAAACATAATTAAAACTATATTGGTCCTTTAATAAAAATAGCAATGCATTAGCTTTTTTAATTTTAAACCATTAAGTAATTCTATTTAACAAAACGTTTAAGTTTCCAAGTAAAATCGTTTTTATGTTTTAATTAACTTTTGTTGCCCATTAAATTTAAACGTTTTTACGAAGCAATTAAGGAAAATCTCTAGCAATAATTTCGGCTTTATTCGGATCTTGGATATATTTACGGACTGCAGTTATAAAAAGCTACATATTACGCCAATAAACATCCGTATCGATTTAAGCGAAGTCATTCGTTTTAAAAAAAGATTCGAAATTAAGGTTTAAAAAACCGATATTTTAAAATTTCCATTTACGGATAAAAAAATCTTTAAATTAATTATTTCTAAAAAACTAAAAAGTTATTTTAATAATGTCGATAAGCTTTTTAAGGCCTAAATCCTTTAATTTATCGGACAAAACAATAGCTCCATTTAAACCTTAAATAAAAACGTTAATTCCTATAAGGAAACCTTTCGGATTTAAAGACCCATTAAAAAAAGGTACTCCCGTACTTAAACTTAACGGTCCAGCCCTAATATTAAATATATCTTCGTTATTAAAGTTTAATAGATATATACTTAAAAATGAAAATATTAAAGGGATATAATAAGCTTTTTATTTTTAAAGGGCTTTTTATTATTATAAGGTTAATATTACTTATTAAGTTTTATTCTAGGAATATTTTAATTATAGGCGTCCGAATCTATTTATAATATCTTCGGCTAAATTATCTTAATGTATTAAAATAAAAGTATTTTTAAAAGGGATTTTTAACGATATATCTTATAAACCGAAAGGTAGTTTTTTCTTTAATATCTTAAGGGTCCGTTTCGGGTTGTCGTTGCTTTGCTTTTTTTACTTTTGATTAACGTTAATAATAGGAATGTTTTATATAAAGGCAAAGTTTGGGAACTTTTCGATAACGTACTTTTCGATTTTCAAATAAGCTTATTTAAATCTTTAATAATTCATAATTTACTTTGCCGGATATTAAATAAATGGAATAAAAAAGTTTTTAATAATTCGCTTAAGTTTTAGTAATAAAAGGTAACTATATTTTAAAAATAATTTATGGATCTTAAAAATAATATTTTCTAATAATGGATTATGCTTAAAGTAATTTAAATAATCGATAATAAAATTTAATACAATTATAAAAGTATTTTTTATTATGAATATAAAATAAATATTAAAGTCGTAATATAAAACGACGACCTTAAAAAAATAAACAATTAATAAAAGATCGAAATAACGTAAAATAAGGATCTTTTTAATCGTCTTAATAAGGAGAAAACAAATTTAATGGTTTTAGGAATAGAACCGGCTAATATGGGGCCACTTTCGATAATTTACGTTGCCTTATAAACAACGACGCCTAAAATAAGCAATCGAGTTTCGAAAAAAGACAAACAAAATAGATATCAAAATAAACGTCCTTATCTTCCGAAAACGAAAATGAAAACAAATAAATAAAAAAGGATTATTACGTTAATTAATTAATAATACAAAAATAAATAAATAGGACTTAAAAGGCCTAATCGATCGGCTTTAAGGCCGATATATGCCATTATAATTAATTAAGCTCGAAAAAAAACCATTAAAGTTTGCAGCTTAATAATATAAAAACATGATATTATCTTATATAAGTCAAAAAATCGGTATGGTATATAATTATGGTAATACATAAGGAAATGCTATCAAATTATAAGGACAAACTTTAAGTAAAAAACGATAATAATTCTTTTAAAAAAAACTAGCTAATGCTATAACTAGAGATAACTATTAAGATAATAATAAAAACAGGCCATTTATCTTTTAACTAAAGACATCCTCTAGCTAGAAAATACGACTAAATCTTCTTATAACAACTCCGCCGCATTTTATATTGGGATTTTCGTTTAATGCGACGAAGAAACTTTTAAAGCCGAAACGGAAAGCATTTTAAAACATTTACTTAATTCCGAATTTTTTATGCCAGGGCTATACGTAAGCCGGTAATAGTTTTGATTCTTTTATTATAAATATAGCTATTAAATAATAATTAAGTAATTAAGTTTAAGAAATAAGAAATATAATAAATCTTTTTGGCGAAATGCTTATTACGTTCGAAAATCGCATTTACGGTTTATTATTAATTCATTATTAAATAGAATTCTTTTTTAAAACAAAAAAGGCTTATTATAATATTATAAAGCAAAGGCGAATTTTTTTTTCGCCATTTTTAAAATGAAATACGGCCGTTATAAGCACGCGGAATATAAAATGCCCGCCTTTCGAAGCCATCGTCGTAAGGTTTAAATAAAAACGTTCGAATAAGTTACGGCAATTAATTTAAAAATAGAAATTAAGGAATTAAAATTTATTTTACGTTATATATAACGTTTATAGCGATTTTGTATTTTTTTAAAGCGCCTAAAACGAAGGCGTAACTGGGCCGATTATTAAATGTTATATTAAATATAAATGCTTTATATAATATTTATTATAACTTTATATTTTAATGCGATTTCGGCGAAACTTTTTTTAGCTTTCTTTTTAATACGAAAACGAATTCTTATATAAGGAAAAAACTTTAACCGCTTTATATTTAGGCCTAAATTAATTTATTTAAATATGTTATAAAGTTATAAAATATAAAAATCCTATAACGCATTAGACGCGTTTTTATGGAGCATATCGAAAAACGCCGAGACTTTTGCTTCCTTATTGTAATTACGTAGGTATGTAGCTTAGGAGTTATGGGTCCTTTTAATGCTTAGAAGCATATCTGCATTAATTGATCCTTGGCGAAAGCTATGCAATTTCTCGGAGTCCAAGAGCGGAACTACCTAACTATCATTAGATAGGACTGTACGAAGGTAGCGGCCAAAAGTCTGCGGACGGCTTGACGATCAGATACAGTACGGTCGTTTCAAGAAATAAACAGTATACTTTGCTCTAAGGATGTATTAGCGTACGGCAACTAAG
>JAKJXP020000149.1:0-86070 GCA_022225965.2 Diatrype stigma | reverse complement strand
CATACATACATACATACATACATACATACATACATACATACATACATACATACATACATACATACATACATACATACATACATACATACATACATACATACATACATACATACATACCTACCTAGTCATATCATGGAAACCATCGCAAGCGCCCCCGCCAGGCGGGACAACGGGGTGACAGCCAAGGGATCCTCAAAACTGCTCAAATTACATAATAGGCTGGCTTCCTTAACTGCTTGGCCACTGCCCAGGTGATGTATCCGGCGCATCGGGATCGGTTGTCATTTTTCTTCTCGGTCTCGGTCACCCGCATGCTTGGGGAACATAATTTACTGTCGAAGTCTGGAACGCAAACAACTGATGACCTATAACCTACCTTGCCTACCTACCTTGCCAACTGGGCGCTCCCTCTACTATGTAATCAGAACCTTGCAATTATCATACCAACATATAATGACGATTGGTCTTGCCAAGTGGGGGACTCATGAAAGTCAACCATATGAATACTTTGTCTGGATGACCATGCACATATTCGCTCAACTGTCAACATAACGTGATGGAACGCCTCTAGTCTATATATTCTGTCTATATTCTCGGGAACCTTTTACATCCCGTCAAGCGCCTTGGAGTTATACAGCTCCAAGGGTTACTCACTCTGGGGTATAATCTTATACACTACGTACCTACTCGAAACTTCTTACGTACGCACATGTAGGTCATTCTCTGCGCCTCCCCACCAACTAGGTTCATCGTCGACGACCCCGGATCTTTTTCTTCAGTCTTACGTAGGTAGTGAAACCACGGGCATGCGGGGGACTGTCTTAGGCCTTCGATAGTATCTAGTATCAGTCGTTGTGTGGAGTGTTGAACCACATGTAGGTTAACATGTAGGTACCTAAGGTACGCACCTAAACGTATCGGTATAAGGTCTACCGAATCATAGGTGTTAAACCGTTAAAGCCAAGATTATATTACATACTAACTGCATAGTACCTACTGAGAGACTGGATTTAGACTAGGTGCCTAGGTATTCAAGGATTATCCAAGGGGTCTCCAGGAATACTACCTACCAAGGCCAGCAAGGCCTACCTACTAACATCTTAACATGATGATACGAATATCATGTTCTAGAAGTAGGTATATCACAGATCCCTTGTATTAACTATCTGCCTTGTCACGAATATGCCCTTGACCCTGCTTTTCCTGGTTGCATTTTCTTCAGGTGCTTGCCTGACTGGAAATGTAAAAAACCATGTGTATATGCGCTCATCGCATACTGTGATTGGGCAAGCTTGACGCCTGATATATCTGCCTCCTGCCTGCCACATATAACCTATAGCCTATAATTACATATGTGCCTAGTAAGAAAATACCTACTATGTAATGTATGGATGTAGGTAGCTGGGTATGTGCAATACAGTTATTACACCATTCAGACCAGTCGGCTAGCAGGGCTAGCTGCTGTACGTAGTAAAGAATTAGTGCGGAAAGATAGGTAGCATGGACCGCGATGGGGGACCTCCTAGTGCTAGGGCGATCTTACCCCATCTTTTGCCTCCTCGCTCGCATAGATAAATCTTGGATCGGCGAATCTGGTGAGGGTTCCGAAGGGAACTGCTAGGGTTCTCCAGCTATGCCCCAACAGCCCCCAGCCTGCCCAGCTAATAACAAACAGGCCGCTACCTGGCTACTATCTCCCAACTGTCTTCCTCTGTTGTATTGTACATACGCAGCAGGTGTGTATTCAGTGTTCACTACTACATAAGTACGAGCGAAGCTTTTTGCGGCCCATACTTCGTACATACATACAACATACATATATACATACATACATACATACCGTCCATCCAGTGAGCACCTGCATCTGCACCTGCGACCACCACCACCGTCCGCCCTGCCCTTTTTTATTTGGATCGAGTACAGCGAGCGACAAGGCCCGCCGATCCTCTCATCCAACCTCCACCCTGGAAGCTCTAGACACCCTCTTCCGTTCTGCCATACACCATAGCAATCGCATTGTCGCAGTTGTGTCTATTGGAGTGCCTCGCAGGATGACCATCAGATGCAGACGTTGCCTTGGTTGTAAATATTTCATCATACTGGCATTGGCATACTAAGTACACGAGCGAGTACACTTTCGATCGACGGCATTCGTTATTTACTTTCATTTGGACCTATCAGCCTGCCTCAACTAATGTACATGTACGATTCCTACTCGGAGTAACTGAGGCAAATCATCAGCCCGAGTCTACCTTGGCAGCTTAGGTACTCACTTCTGTTACGACCGCTCGACTCGTCAACACCAACTCTACTACTACCGAGAGCCTTCTTTCGACTTACGATTGCGCATGCAGTATCCCTACATTTATTTCCACCGCCCGTCGCCTTCGAACTCGAGCGGCAATAATTGAGTGTCGGTATTCGGAATTCACGGCTTTAATTCACGGGGACTTTATACCGATAATCCCCGATTTCCAACCCGTAGCATATTACAAACCATACAAACCATTGCCGGACCGTGTGAAGGCAGAGCCAAATTATACAACCCTCGACTCGACGAGCACCTTCAAACTTGCTTTTAGATCAAAACGCCCGAGATACGAATGCTTGAACAGAGTTAATAATACATCGATATTCAACACCGGTCTACTAACAATCACATTGCGGATGGTCGATTCAATCTGCTTCGGTTTCCTCGTACCCGGCGCTTGTGCTTCCATGCCGGCTTAACCTTCGATATCCTGTCCTTCCCCGTTTCGTCGCCTCGCCGAGCCGGAGCGCCATCATGGCGAGCTTCTTGAAATGGAAACCCGGTGGCGCGGTATGTTATCGCAAGAATTGTGCATCCATTGCCATGTAACAGGCCCTCCCGTACACATGCTGACGCGTCTCCTAGAGTGCTTCGAACCTGGCCAGCAAGGATGCGCAGAAGAAGAAAGAGAAGGAGGAACCACAACCAGAGTTGACGCCTCTAGAAAAGATGCTACTGAATGCCGGTGCGCTCAGATCAGACGGAAGCGATAAGTTCTTTGGCTTGGAAAACGTAAGTACCATACTGTACTGTACTGCGACTGTAAAGCCGGGCGTCGATTGCTAACTCTTGCGCTTCTGGTCTAGTTTGGTAACACCTGGTACTGATCCTGCCTCCATTATGACTGATTCTCAAGCATTTACTGATATTTTGGAAAGCTACTGCAACTCGATTGTCCAAGCCCTATATTACACTGTTGCCTTCCGGGAACATGTACTAGATTATCCACC
Source organism: Diatrype stigma (assembly GCA_022225965.2). Lineage (NCBI taxonomy): Eukaryota > Fungi > Ascomycota > Sordariomycetes > Xylariales > Diatrypaceae > Diatrype > Diatrype stigma. The sequence continues at coordinate 82,809 of JAKJXP020000149.1, read as the reverse complement.
ACTGTTATCAGAGACTCCAGGCGGGAACGAGACTAGGGTCAACGTGCAGATCAGAGCACCGGAAGGGAGCACAAATGGAACTGCCGAACCCAACGGGAACAAAAAGGCTATGACGACGACGGAAGCTATGGCGAAGAGAAGACAACTGAACGGAGGCCAGGGCCTACCAAGCCCAACGATTCGACCAGAAGACAAACCCGATACCCCGGAGTTTAAGAAAAAGCAGGCTATGTTAAAAGGACCGATATTGGAGCTGGCGCAAGATCATCACGAGGCCTACGGCATGAACGAGTGCTCGTTCACGGGGCTACGCGACATATTTACAGCCCTTGTTGAAAGTGATGTCCGGACTGGAGTACTAAGCCCACAGAGATTTCTCGAGGTGTTCAAAAGGGAGAATGAGGCATTTCGCAATTCTCAGCATCAAGACGCGCATGAATTCTACGGGCTGGTGCTGAACGGTGTTATCACCGCCGTTGAAACCCACGCCAAGAAACTGCTTGTTAACGGAGATGCGGTGCCCGTTACGAATGGCTTGGCTACCAATGGCTTGACTACCAATGGGCTAAGTCTGAATGGCATGAACTCGCCGGGGACCGGATGGGTGCACGACATCTTCGAGGGTGTGCTGGTCTCGGAAACGAAATGTCTAACCTGTGAGACGGCGTCCCAACGGGACGAAACGTTCCTGGATCTTTCCATCGATCTCGAGGAACACTCCTCGGTGACGGCGTGCTTGCAAAAGTTCTCGGCTGAGGAGATGCTTTGCGAAAGGAACAAGTTCCATTGTGATCATTGTGGTGGCTTACAGGAGGCCGAGAAGCGCATGAAGATAAAACGGTTACCAAAGGTGCTAGCCCTGCATCTGAAACGATTCAAGTATACCGAAGACTTTACTCGCCTGCAGAAGCTGTTCCATCGGGTTGTATACCCATATCATCTCAGGATGTTTAACACCACCAATGACGCCGAGGACCCAGACCGGGTTTACGAGCTTTATGCCGTTGTGGTTCATATTGGCGGAAACGCATACCACGGGCACTATGTATCGGTTATTAAGACGGAGGACCGAGGATGGCTACTTTTCGATGATGAGATGGTCGAGCCGGTCGACAAGCACTATGTGCGAAACTTCTTCGGGGATAAGCCAGGCATGGCTTGCGCATACGTGCTGTTCTACCAAGAAACGACTTTCGAGAAAGTTCGAGCCGAACAAGAAGCTGAAGGGTTGGAGGAGGTGAGGATAGCGAGCGAAAAAGCAGATGTAGCACATGAAAATGGGCAGGTTAATGGTGCAGCATCGCCGGCACTTGCACGGCAAGTGACCCAGACGAATGCAACAGAGCATCACAACGGATTGTCTACCTTAGATCATGCGGAGACTGCACCTGTCGAAAACGGGTCGGTGCCTCTGCCAGCAAAACCAAACCGACACGGGAGATCTGCATCCGTAACTGTAGCCTCGCTTCCTACGAGGACGGAAACTAAGAAAGAAGCCAAGGCTGCTGAGAGAGCGCGAAAGATAGCAGAGAAGGAAGAACTCAAAGCCAAGGAGAAGGAACGAAAAGACAACGACCTTCGGTTACGAGACGCGCGCAGGGTTGAACAGGAGAACTGGACCAGAGTTCTCGAGGAGAGTAGGAAGACCTTTGAAGAAGAAAATTCTAAGCGAAAAGACGGGGCCGAAGAAAGCTCAGCGCAGCACCCGGCAGACCCGATTCCACGGGCCCTACCGGCCTTTGGGACCCGCAAGTCCATGTCCAGGAGGAGTTTCGGGTTCCTCAACAAGGACAGGTTGAAGCGGGATAGCACCGATGTCCCTCCTCCCCCAAGTCCAGTACAGAACGGCGAAGGGGCTAGACATGTCAGCGAGCCCTTCGAACCTACAACTACAAGGCCCAAGCGGAGTTTCACCTTCGGCTTAGGGCGCAAGAAGAGTAGCATCCACCCATGAGGGTGTCTGCAGGATAATAGAACCTGTGTGCATGTTTCGCCTGTATATGTTAATAGGGGAAATTTACTATATGGCATATGATGGAGTCTAGGAGTGGCGGGAATCAGCACATGGCGGGAATATGTCACCCGTGGCTGAGCAAACCTAGAACTTGTGACGCCTTGGACAAACTTTTCTTGTAGAGAGTCCCCAGTGATTGGGGGTGTGGTTTGCTCATGCTGTAAGGAAAGGGGCCCATTAGCCCACATGTTGGAAGACCATCTGACCTCGATAATCTCTTGGAAGATATCGATCTTCTATATGGTTGTGATGGATTGCTAGCGTGGCTACTTATATATCACTAGAAAGGTCCACAAAGACATGTAGACACAAACGGAAGGCCAAGCTACCTAGACAGACTTTAACTGCCTTTCTGCAAATTAAGCCTCGGACAATGTTTATCTTTGGGGTGAACGTGGAAAGGGGGCTGCTATGCTTACGAATGCTGCGCTATGTGCGTCCTAGATTGCAACATGTCCTCCTTTGAATATACCATGAAGATGTAGTGTACAAATGCCAATAGATGCTTCGTTAACGAAACATAATCTGATTTCTTGTCTGTGCTTGGCTGAGCTTATACAAACAGCAACTGAAGTTGCTGGGTTGACCGTGACAAAAGTGGCGCCGTCCAATGATAACCTTGGAAGTTAACGAGATATCGGCTGCTGCGCTCCAGCCACTCTGCCACTCTGCCACTCTGCCACTGAGGTTTTGGGGTTGTGTTAGTTGTGGCACCCTCTAACATTTCCAGCTCCAACGTGTATTTTATTATATTATTTATTATTACATTCAAGCAACAGGTGACCTTTGTACATAGACCAGATTAGGTAAAATGACACTGCAATGATTATTTCCCTGACAGACTTTCTCAAGATATGGTTTCCAATCACGTATCCTCCCTCCCCTGTCACTCATTTCACGTCTACCAAGTCTTCTCGTGTTCCGATCGCTCGTCAGTGACCATCATCTAGTCAGGACTCTGCGGCTTCGGCCGTGCTTTCAACATTACCATACAATGGCGGCTCTAGGTTGGTTGCTGATCACGCGTGTTCTATACAAAGTCGCTAATTTAATATTCTAGACCTATTGCTGTCATTATCCATCCCGGCATTGATCATCGCTCATCTGCTGATCGCACCGTACACCAAGGTCGAGGAGTCGTTCAACATCCAGGCGACCCACGACATTCTGGTCTACGGTACCCCCACCAGCAACATCAAGGAGCGACTGGCTCTGTACGACCACTTCGAGTTCCCCGGAGCCGTGCCGCGGACCTTCGTCGGGCCCGTCCTCTTGGCCGGCATCAGCCAGCCCCTCATCGCCCTGATCGGCAGCTTCCAGCATGCGCAGCTGGTCGTGAGAGCCGTGCTCGGCCTCGCCAACGCCGCCGCGCTGCTCGTCTTCAAAGCAAATGTCGAGAGGGCGTTCGGCAGGTCCGTCGCGAGGTGGTACGCCTTGCTCCAGGCTAGCCAATTCCATGTGATGTTCTATGCGTCCAGGACGCTTCCGAACATGTTTGCGTTTGGTTTCAGTGAGTCAAGCCCCCATTTAGCTTTAGCGAGCTACATACATTCATTACACAAAGGATAGAGAGGCAGACAGACCCCGACACCCTGTGCATTTGAATCCATCCGGCTGACTTGGTGGGGTGGTGAAATGAAATGTAGCAACGTTGGCCTTCTCCCAGCTCCTACCTCTGCCGCTCCCCGATTCCCGGAAGCAGACGCGGCGGTTCCGGCTGGCCATCGCGCTCCTGACCTTCGCCACGGCCGTGTTCCGGTCCGAGCTGGCCATCCTGCTCGTTGCGGTGACGCTCTACCACGGCCTGCTCTCATCAGCAGCGCACCGCCCCCTCGTCTCGTTCGGCCGGATCGTCCTGAAGCCCTTCCTCTCCGCCTTCGCCTTCGCGCTCCTGGTCTCCGTCCCGCTGGACTCGTACTTCTGGCAGCGGTGGCCGCCCGTCTTCTGGCCCGAGCTGTGGGGCTTCTACTACAACGCCGTGCTCGGCTCCTCGTCCGCCTGGGGCGTCTCCCCCTGGCACTGGTACTTCACGTCCGCGCTGCCCCGCATCCTCACCAACCCGCTCGCCTTCCCCGTCCTCCTGCCCCTGGCCCTCTTCCTCGGCGGCGGCACGAACCCCGCTACGCGCGGGGCCCGCCGCGTCGCCGCCCCCGCCCTCCTCTTCGTCGCCATCTACTCGCTCCAGCCCCACAAGGAGGCCCGCTTCGTCTTCTACGCCGCGCCGCCCCTGACGGCCGCCGCGGCGCTCGGCGCCGACTTCGTCTGGGCCCGCCGCGCCCGGTCCGCGGCCCACCGCCTCGCCGCCCTCGCCGTCGCCGCCTCCGTCCCGCTGTCCCTCGCCGCCGCCGCCGCCATGCTCGCCGCCTCCTCGCTCAATTACCCCGGCGGAGAGGCCCTCAACGCCCTGCTGCGCGGGGACCGCGGCCTCGTCGTCGCGCCCGACCTCCTCGGCGGCGGCGGCGGCGGCACCGTCGTCGTCCACACCGGCGTGCTGTCCTGCATGACGGGCGTCACGCTCTTCGGCCAGCACCCTACCGTCGACAGCCTGCTGGCGATGCCTGCTTCGCCTTCGTCGTCGCGGAAGGTGGTGCAGCAGCATGCGGGTACGGATGCGGAGATGAGAGCAGAGAGGGAGAAGGAGGGTGGTTCGACAGCAACAACAAGAGCAACAATGTTCACCTTCGACAAGACGGAGGACCCGGTCGCGTTGAGGAACCCGGCGTTCTGGGAGCGGTTCGACTACGTGCTTGCCGAGGACCCGGCGGCCGTCCTCGGTGGCCGCTCGTGGGAGGTCGTCGGTGTCGTGGAGGGCTTTGCGGGGATCGAGATGGCGAAGCCCGGTTTAGAAGAAGAGTCTGGAGGAAAGGGGGGCGGGGATCTAGAGAGCGGCAGCGGCGGTGGCCGAGACTACCGCATCGTTGGACGAGGCGAGCTGGTGAGACAGATCAAGGATCGCGTTCGAAGCCTGACGGGCGGCTGGTGGATCGGCCCTAGGATGGTGCCGAAGGTGTATATCCTACGGAGGATGAGGGAGGGCGAGGGGAGGAAGGCCGTTGCTGAGTGAGTGAGTGGGTTATCCTGAATCGATAGGAATAGAAACAAGTGATGATGAGCTTCCACGTCACATGGCACTCATCCATCGTGCTTGCACGCGGGGTAAATAGCACGAACGACTTTGATTTGTGGTTTTGATTTGACTATGGGATATGTTCCTACGCCATTATGAATGTGATGCGTGGTCTATTGCGAGTGATCTAACCTGCTGATCTACGAAGTCTAGCCTCTGTATGTCATGTAGAGTCACATACCAATTTTCTCAGGCATCATCATCGTTAGCTACGAAGTACTTTAGGCGCATGTGGCTCAGGGCCCGCGATGTCACAGGGGGTCCAAGACCCCATGGTGGTGGTAGGAGTTGTAACTATACAATCCTTCGTAGCCCGCTGCTATTGGCTGCCTTGCAGCCCTTGCCATCACTTATATTCTGCTTATATAATTGGGTGTCTTTCACATGCGTTCTGCCTTACCTATCTGCTTACATAGTGGCACTTAGTATATATACTATGCACACATATAGTTGCATGTCAATGTAAGCAGCCAAAAAAGCGGTCGGTGATCACCAAACCCAGGTTTGTTCTAATTAGTTAGTCCCCATTTAGGACCCTACGTTTATGTACCTACACACGCTAGATATACCTTACCATCGGGCCGGCCATCTTCTGACAATAAGGCTGATGGCATCTCGGGAACTTATTAGTGACCGACTCGGGGTTTCTTTCGTTCCCCCTCGGAAAACTATAGTTGGGAAATAGTAATAGTAACAATGAAAAGGCTCTATCCTCCCTCTTGGAACTCAGTCAGAGCTGAAAGAAAGCTAATTACTGCGTATCGGCCTATTAATAAACGCTGGTAAACGCTGGTTCTCAACACGAGCCACTTGTTATCTTGGTAGTCTTAGAACCACATACCGTTGTGGGTAATAGTTATACGAAGTATGTAGTCTACTGTGTACGTACGTATGTAAGGGCGCCCGTCATTTTCACACACACACTGTAAAAACGTGGCTATCGTGAGCTGCCCAGAATACCCTACCCAGCAACTCGGCAGTGAATTAGCTATACTAAAGGCAAACTGGATTGACTACTGACTGGCTGCATCCTCCATGAACCAGACTAACTATCTGACGGTTGCACCGTGATAAGCCGGCAGCCAGCCTGCCTACCGATGTATCTGCACCTTACCTTACCTGCCTTGCCCCCCTGCGCAGCGTTACATTGACGGTGATATCCACCCGCACCCATAGCCATCCAATTGATAGCCATTGTACTTCGTAGTTAACCACACACAGACAGGGGTTTTGATTGTCCCCCTCGCAAACCCCTGGACCTCATGGCCCTGGCAGTGGTGTGGTGTGGTAGGTGGTGGTGGTGGTGGTGGTGGTGGCCCCTGACATCGTTGCCGCCACCACAGCCACCACCGCTGCCGCCGCCGCTTCGGCCTTTATACCGGCAAATGATGAGACGACACTGGCTTCCGGGCTATCGGCGAATATGGGGGCGGGGTAGACAAGGCAAGGCAGGGCAGGGCACACAATGGATTAACGGAACGCAAGGCCAAGAGGTTACACGTTCAATCGAGTTCAATCCCCCTTGAACCAAGACTTATAGTGCAGTATCTTGACTCGCAATACTACGAAGTAAACAAGGCTAGAGAGGTATAAGCCTCCCTACTGCCCCCAAATGTATACGCAAGCCGTACGTAACATTGTGCTTGGTATATCAAAGCCAAGCTGATATTTCTATACTCGCAGCTGGGCTGAGTATGCCAAGCTCTACATATCATGGTTATAGGTTGTTTGGTAGGTAGTCAAGGGTGGGGAGGTGAGAGACCTGGACGGTAATCAACTTGGGACATTAAAAAATGCATGTGTTGCATCACAGCCCACTAACCCAGACAGGTAACCCATAATATCCTTATCTAATCGAAGTGCATCAGATGTTAATTCGAACCAGGCTCGATCAGGCTATCCGGTAGTTGGGATCGCTAGTTAAATGGTTGAAAGAAGGACCCCTAAATGAAACCAACCCAAACCAAAATAATACGTACATGATGTACCTAACCACATAATGTATTGTCTCTAGGTAGCCAGAGTCTACGGGGGAAATGTGAGGGAGGGAGCTCAGCCCGCGATGTGATGTGTGGGTGTACAAGCCCAGTGCTCTCGTGACCATTTGAAACTCCTGGAAACTCGCGGTTTTCAAGTACTTCGTAGGTAGATTCGCAAACCCACGTAAGGAGGAGAGATGGCGATTGATATATGATATGATATATGATAATAATAGTAATTGGCACGAAGTAGTCAGTAATTGATGGCCCGACAGCTTTCGTTGTCGCACCTGTTGCGTTGCGACATATGCAATACCTAGGTAACTGCTTAGCACGAGTAGCACTGTTTATTTACGGGATGCTCTGGCAACTCGGGTCGTTGGGCTGCCGCAGACACGGGAACAGCGATGCGATCGCCCCGATTAACCTGTGCCTCACATCATTGCCCTGGCCTAGCTTGTTGCCGCTCGTTCTGAACCCATCCACCCCTTCATTTACTATTTTCGCGCTTGAGCAATTGATGGATGGGGTTTGGGTTTTGGAGCCTGAAGAACCTGGAATGGTGGTCCTCCGTCCCGGTCGATTTCTCCATCTCCATAACTGCCACTTCCTGCTTTACCTACAGGCCTGCCTGCATCTGCACAGGCACAGGCACAGGCACAGGCGCAGCAGCTCTTCAGTTTTAAATGAGTCTGTCGCATTCCCACCAGACCGGGGCCCCAGATACGAACCATTTGTTTAAGTTCACCTACATATTTAGTTGGAGAGTATTTCCAGTTATTTTTTGAGTTTACCATTACCATACTTCGTACCTGCCTCACGGACCCTACCTAGGTACCCTACCGGCCTGCTTCGATGTCCGTACATACAACCTTGAAATACAGCCTGAGCTTGCCTGTTACCTGATTATATAGGTATCTTATATTCGCCGTACCTCCTACATACCCACGTACATGTAGCTACCGGCTTCGTACCAGTACCCGCCTACCGTGCCTACCTTGCCTACCTAACAGGAGCTTATTAGGTACGAAACTTGTATCCCGTCGTATCAGCTATCCACTATTCTCCAGTGGTGCCAGTAAGTACAGTGCCCGCCGTGCTAGGCTGTCTAAGCGGCCCCCGTTGCCCCCATCAATCGCTGTGTCAACTCGCCTGCTGGTGGTAGTGAACGACGATCCTACAAGAACTTACGTACCGCAGCTCCACGATTGATTGACATACATGCCTATACCTATACACACGCACACTTCCTGGCACTTTAGCATGCCGACTCCTGATTTTGTGAACTGACAAACAAAAACACTCAGTCGCCCACTTCCATCATACTGACTGACTTTCTCCCATTCGACCAGACAGCAGCACCCTCGCCCGCCTTCTCTTTCGCTTGCTACGTCGGTAGTAGCAGTAGTAGTTGTGGAGGTGGCAGTAATAGTTTGGTTTAGGTTGTACCCAAGCTACTACTTATACGAGCAGTAGAAACGTGGACAATTCCAACGAACGAACGACCGGATCGACGACGCCTCAAAACAAAGCCTCTACAGAACAAAGCCTTTCTACCGTCTCAGGCACATACGCGCAGGAGGCGAAATAAACAAATAAAAAGACATACATGCTGTACTCGCGCCGGGGAGGTAGCATACCTAAAATGGACAACGATATATCCGCTGATGGAAAGCATTCACGACGGGATCGGATTATGGGGAAGCTGTTTGGTGGAGGGAGCTCATCAGGCAGAGAAAGAAAGTTAACCCATGAAGAGAGCGCCAACCAGATTTCCAACTTCTTGGGCGGAGCAGACAGACTCACCGTCAACCACCCCATTCCAGCGCCGCCTCCCTATACTGCTACTACGTCCGCCGGCCCACCCACAACTCTGCCGACACTGGCACTCGACACGTCCCGGGCTACGAGATACCCCGGGGCTTTGGACGTCGAATCCAGGTCCAAGCAAAACCTAGCCTATAGGGCACGGTCACACAGTCCGCCCAGGCCCAAGAAGAAACAGGGCCTGATCGTACGCTTTTCTGACAGTTACCCCGAGATCATCGGGGAGGGCGGTGACGAGTGCGAGACAGTCGTCGCCGAGATTGGAAGAAGGAAGCGGTCCAAGTCGGTGCCTCTGTCCGCCCCCATACCCCCTACAAAACAGGGCCACGAGTATGCGAGGCAGATAGGAGCTGCTCAGGAAGTCAAAAAGGTTGATGATGGGTTTATACCGGGTCCCATCAGGAGGACCCAGACGGGCCTCTCGGTATCTGACATCCGACTCGACGAGCCAGGCCCCCAGAAACTGGCGTCCCCTGAAACCCCGAAGCCACGCGTGGTCCCGGCTGGTGAAGCTGGAAGGACACGTTTCTTGGATACCAGCTCGAAGAAGGATGAGAATCGACGGTCTTTCATTGAGATACACCAACAGGAGCAAAGAAAAGCAGAGGCCATGGCATTTGCCGAGGCTAGATCTGCCAGTGCGAATTCGCATCACGAGTGGGAAGATGGCTCCTCTCCCGAACCTGTGCGTGAAACACCGCCCCGCTACAGACAGCAGCAACCACCTTCGTCTCAGGACGCGGGCTCGCCTCCCGCGAGAGGCTACTCGCTCCGACAACCTCCAGCCCCAGCCCTGGCGCCAAGTCCCATGAGGGCCCAAACCATGAATAGGTCGCCCCTGCCCGCTCCTCCGTCCTCGTCGGATGGTTTGGCACCAACGCCACCGCCCAGATCAACCGTCAGAACTTCGCCTCTGCAACAACAGGTGCAGGCAGTGCTGGCCTCTCCCGACGAGCCCCCTAGGCTGCCACCACTGGCAGATCAAGAGGATTTACGCATCAATACCAATGTAGAGTCAAGCCCTTCATCCGTGTATTCGGGTTCTATCTACTCGACCTCGGATCTCTCGCACAAACAAACTCCCATCACACAAACCCCCGTTACGCAAACACCCACTTCCCGACTAGCTGCACCTGGCTCTCCAGAGCAACTGAGGCGTAAACCGTCTGACGCTGCTGCACCCGCGGCTAATGACGACGCGTTAGATCTTTTCAATGCCCGAACTAAGCATCTCTATGAATTATTCCGCTTATACGCAGAGCAGTTGAGGCCATTAGAGACCTGCCGCCCCGAGGAGCTGTGCAGGGGTGCTCTCTGGTGGTTCCTGAATGGAAGAAGCGCTCTAGAATCGGCTATTCGGACTCGCCCTGCGAATCCCGATGATACGAAGCACCTCATGGCAAGGTATCAAGCTTACACTGATTTAGCGAAAGGTTTTTGGTTAGCAGAGGTCGCACTCGCTGAGATCGCGGGCGGGAAATATAGCCCCGTAGGGTCCGTAGGGGCGGAGCTGGGCGAGGTTCGAACGATATTAATCTCTAATTTGAGGAAGCTTGCTGTTTCCATGAAACGGAATGGGCTCCTACCACCCGAAGAACCATTTCTTCCACAAACGATGAATAAGTCTATATGGATCGAATATCCTGCTATAAGTCAGGACATCATCGCGCTACTGAACGGGATCTCGGGCTCTGTGCTGGCCGCCGTCCAACCCGCTCGCTCGATGGACCTCTTGGAAGCCTTGCCCCTCGGCGATACCAGCAAGTTTTTCAACTACGGCCGTGTGCCGGCAGACGTGTACTTAATGGAAATGGGTACCGAGTCGAAGCAAATGTACTTCCCTTGTCTCGTATCTATCTTGCGACCACAGTCCGACCAGAACATCATGTTCGTCATCGCTAGTCAGAATGGAACAGTTTCCCTCCGAATCCAGTCGGACAAGAATGGAGGTGTCACCTGGCAGGATGTCAAATGGAGACCAGATGCCTGCTCACTGGAGGTGAAGCTGCCGCGAGGGTTTATGCTCGCAATCCAATGCACAAAACAGGACTACGGAATGCTTTGGAGCATCTACGATTTTGCGACGAAAGTGCAAGGCTACCTTTACCCACGGAAAGAGGAAACAGTCACGTATAGCACCGTTCTGCGGGGATTCCACTATCTTGATGCGAACCCGAAGTCTCGATCTTTCCCGAACGAACCAGTTGGGCAATGTGAACTAGGTGTCTACGAGCGACTCCTTAAGGAGGGTAGTCCACATGGCCCGCGAACCTTCCACAGAGGCTTCCGGGTTGCTGTCGTTACGGGGCCGAGGACGAGAACCCTCAGCGGCGTCACGCAGTTCTTCTCTCCACAGCAACCCATCCATTTCACATTCCTGCGAGGCGACCAACGCGCACCGGTCCTGCAGCTGGAATTCAATGACGAGAAGAATAAAGGACGAATGGTCATGACGTTCAAGGATGATAATGAACGAGAGAAGATGCTAAAGCTTTTGAACGGCACTTTTGTCCATCATGATGAGGAAGTTGTTGCAGAAGTTCCGCTGGAAGGCATGAACATGTCAGAGTCTATGGAAGATACTAGAAGTGCTGGCTTTCCAGCAATCCAGCGACTGCCATGGCAACGCACCCGCATCATCAACGATAGATACGCAGGAGACGCAGCGCCGACGGTCCTGGCGGAGAAACTCAGAATTGAGGTAGAGTCTTTAGACAAAGGGGGTGTTGGCGTAGTCAGCACCATTACAGACCGGGTAAATGTCGCGCCTGGAGAAGTAAGACTCAGACTCGGGACCAAAGACATCTTGACCTTGCAAGTCCTACGGCAACCGCAGCAGGATATGACGGTCTCGGTTTCAGACAGCTTAGCACCGCAGAGCGTCGCGCGCGATTTTCAGAGTCTGCAGAATACCGTGGCGCGTCGCCCGACCGTACGGACGTACCGGTTCCATAGTTTCAAGGACCTACACGCGTTCCAGGCGGGTCTCACCGGCTACACGGTCCTCTTCGACGGCATCGCTTCGACGCTGAACATCTCGCGGCGCAGGATGGTGGTACCAATCCACAAGAAGTGGGACGCCGGCACGACGCGCATCCAGGTGGTGCAGCAGGACAAGACGATCCAGCTGCTGGCGTTCTTCGAGGACTGGCACCACGGCCAGTGCATGGGCTTCGTGCTCAAGGGCACCGACGTGTTCGAGTCGATCAACCGCAACGGCAAGGTGGGCCTCAAGCTCTGCGAGGCCAAGTTCCCGCTGCCCCGGGTAGCGCCCGAGGGCACGCCCAACTCGGATGATATGGCGTTTTTGTGTCTGGATATGCCCGACTATGCGGGCGAGAACGATGATGTTTCGATTTTGTTCGAAGATAGCATGGGTAAGTCTATTATCTTTTTTTCCCTTGTTTCCCCCATCGATCCGCCGATGCTTGAGGCTATTTGTTTGCCTTCACGCTACCTAGAAGCCCCATTCCGATGTTCGAGGACAAGAGTACTAACAAGCTGGTTTACAGAGAGGGATAGGCTCTGCTCCGTCCTGCCGGCCCCAGTAAAGGGGTCTCGTCGAAGTATAGTCAAGACCTAATCATAAAGATAAAGAAAGGGGGGAGGGGTGGTGTGGAGTAGAAATAGGAGGGGAATTGGGAAAATGGGACGAAGGGTACGAGACCATGATGATTGATAAGGCTGGAATACCAAACTAAACGTGTTGTCTGCCAGACTGGCTGGAGTGTATGGGATAGATGATTGTCGATATCGGGCGGACGCATGGATGGATGGATAGAAGGGATTTGTTTGATTGATGTTGATGGTTTGAACATGACCGGATGCAGAACAACTTACCTGCCTACTTCCTGTGAACCAGAAACCCAGTACCAGAATCAGAGCCAGAGCGAGAATAAGAAGAACAAGAACAAGAACGAAACCCTCATACACAGACACATACACACATACGGACACATAACTAGACTCTCTTGCGTGGTGTAGTATCTGCATTGCTGGATGTTACAAGCCAGGCCAGGCCATGCCATGGCATGGTGGCTATGAAGAATAGTTATGCTGGACAAGATACGATATAATAAGATACGATATAATTCGATTCGACATGCTATGCTATGATATCATAGTATTTATATATGACTTGCGGGATAGTTTCATGTTTCTATATTCATATCCGGGTACAACGAGGCCGCCACGTGGGTAGGATCATGGATGAATCTGGTCCCTTTGACGTGCATTGTATAATCAATGCCTGCGTATTCGTACATAGTAGGTACCATAGCAAGCCATCCCGGTCTTCATGTATTGTACAATACAGACTGGATAGGTGGGTAGCATACCCACTCCCTAGCAGCTGGTGCTAAGCATGGGGTGAATATCTATAATCTCCGGCTCCCCTCCCCTCCCTGCTTGGGCTACCATGCCAGATACTACGTAAGTAGGTAGGTAGGTATCTACCTACTATGTAGGTAGGTTGTATAGGTGTGTATAACGTCTGCCTTGCGATGCATACTTTCGGCAAGTAGTAGAAGCCAAGCACAGGACGTGGCTCGTCAAGTGCCAGTCCCATCGCATTATGTAGGACAGTGTAGCATGGGAACAATTGGAGATCTCAGCGTGGGGATCCTGATAGGCGGGCAGGCGGGCTAGGCAAGCTGAAAACCCGATAAAAGACAGGGCCTCCAAGCTCCCCCTTCAGCATCGACGTTCCCCGATGTGGACAAGCAGCGTCATCTGGTCCCTGGGCAAGCTGGGCTGGCTGGGCTGGCTGGGCGGGTTGGGCAAGAGAACCTCGTCATCTTATTTGCTCTCCTATGTAATACCTAGGTAGGTAGGTACCTACATAGTAGGTATGTAATAGGATCTTTACCCGGGTTGGGTCGCTGGGTACGGAAAGCAGATGCCTGCCTGCCTTCTTCCCCTCCCCCGCCTTCGTAGGTAGCGGTTACGTAACTGTTCATTGTTATGTAAAGTACGAGCTCATACGTAGTAGACTTCTTAGGTGTATACAGGTATGTAGTCATAAATTCACGGGTTTTCAGGGTGCCATTTTTAGAGATCTGCTATTGGGGCTATAAAGATTTTACTTAAGGGCTATAACCCCACCTTGCTAACTGTCAGGCCGCGGTAAGCACTTAAGGCCCCTTATACAGCCACCTAGATATCGAAACTACCACTATAGGTACCTAGGTATTATCATATTCCAGGTTTCGTATTATTATAATACCGACATACTCAAGCAGTCCGATGCCCGACATAGCTTCGGCAATAATGCCGGCGTAACGTTTGCTGGTTTTGTAAAGCCTTTAGCCAATGGCTTTTAAAGGCGCTTTAAGGAATACTGGCACTTTGGTCGCAATTACGGAAAGGGGGGGGGGGGGGTAAAGCGGCGGCTATAATACTTAGGTACCTATGTAAGTAGGGAAACTGCAGGTGGAAGCTAGCGCATTGGTACAGGTCCGGCAAGCAGCTGTCATGGTGAGGCAATAGCCCTTGAGTAAAATTGTTATAGCCCCAATAGTAGGTCTCCATTTTTACAGGTCAAGCTGTGTGCAGGCGGTACCTACCTACCTACATAGGCAGACATCCAGTCACAGTTCAATTACTCATCGCATCTTGACCAAACTGCCGTGCTTTCCTCGTACATACCTGTCTCCTTACCTCCCTACCTCCCTACCTCCCTGCCTCCCTACCTTACCTACATACCTATGGCCTACATATGGCCCTAGCAAATTATCGTGTAAAGGAGGTCAGCCGAGTGTTCTTGCTGCGGCGTGTGCAGCCTTTTCCCCTTTCCTCTGGCAGAAATCCCGAAATTCCAGTTTAAGAGCCGTCACCTGGGTTCTCCAAGGTTTCTTCTGTCCAGGCTGAGTCTCACTTCCCATGTGATCAGTCAACGCCTAATTACTTGGGCCTCAACTACAGCACCTAGTTTTCGTGCCTAGGTAGGCTGTCCTGAACACCGATTAATCGATAAGAAAAGGCCCATATCCCGACCCCGAAAAAGAGATCTCCATACCGACGCTACGACCTGCGGAACAAACAAGAGGGGCTCTTCATTCCATACCCATTCCATACTTCTACTACGTACCTACTTACAGGCTACCGACCTACCTAGTATTTGTACCTAGCTACAGCTAGCAGCTCCCCGTCTATGACCATTGACTCTAGTCGGCATCTTAAGAACCTTTTGAAAAAGCTCCGGTCTGCATACTTGACTGCCTACATGCTACCTACTATTCCATAACCACTGTGTCTATCCCCAGTTCCCAACCAGCGTCGGTGACCATCCCAGTAATTAAGCGAGCCCCAGTTGCTTGCAGCCAGCCAGCGAAGGTTCCAACAAGAAACCGAACGAAAAGAAGACCGGGTCGGAAGGCCGCGACGCATTCGACATACTCTACCCTCGAACCGGCAAGATCCGAACACGGAGCTCGCGAACTCCGTTACGATACCCCTTACAATACATACGGAACCAGAACCAAACAAATATGCACGCTGGCAAGTTAACGTCCACCCTGACCGGGAGACGCCGCAGGACACAATCCCTGGCTAGTATGTCCGCCGTGCAGACTTTCTCCTTGCGTTTCCTCAAGCCGGCCGAGGTGGTCGCTAACTTGATATCCATGGCCGGATAGGTAATGCATCATCCGCAGACGGAAGCCACGGAGAGGGAGAGGATGACAGCACTGTCGTTGAGCCCGAGCAGGGCAATGGTATGCGTTCCCTTCTTACCCGTGCCCGTAACTTTTCATAGACCTCTAGACCTCTAGACCTATGTAGTCTTGAGAATCAGACCGCAGCTGACGCTCAGCGCAGTGCTCATGCACATTATATCACAACTGAGACCTGGCGCCGATCTAAGCCGAGTTGTATTGCCTACCTT
Source organism: Diatrype stigma (assembly GCA_022225965.2). Taxonomy (NCBI): domain Eukaryota; kingdom Fungi; phylum Ascomycota; class Sordariomycetes; order Xylariales; family Diatrypaceae; genus Diatrype; species Diatrype stigma. Next base: position 66,979 of record JAKJXP020000149.1, on the reverse strand, counting down.
CATCCTCGAACCGCGAAGCATGTTAGAACGCATCACAAACTTCATGTGTCACCCCGAAATGCTCCTGTCCATTCCAGAGCTCGATGATCCTGTCCAGCGCTTCGTTTCCGTCGTCAAGTTCTACCTCAGCGGCTGGCATATCAAACCCCCGTACGTGTTTCTCCGCCCCTAGCCTATCCCGACACCAACTGACGTGAACATTCAGTGGTGTCAAGAAGCCCCTGAACCCGATATTAGGCGAGGTTTATACGTGCTACTGGGACTTGCCAGACGGAAAACGAGCATACTACATCTCCGAACAAACGTCGCATCACCCGCCCAAGTCCAGCTACTTCTACGTAGCACCTGACCACCATATCCGCATAGACGGTACTCTTAAACCCAGAAGCAAGTTTTTGGGTAACTCTGCTGCAAGTCTGATGGAGGGTATCGCTGTGCTCAGCTTGACCAATAGGGGAAAGGATCCTAATAAGGGCGAGAGATAGTATGCTGAGAGATTGGCCACCATGCACCTCGCAACGTGATGCTAACCGTCAGCGCAGTTACTTAACACAGCCTAACATGTACGCAAGAGGCATATTATTTGGCAACATGAAGTATGAGCTCGGAGACCACAGTGTCGTAAGGTGTCCGGAGCTCGGCCTTACCGCCGATATCGAGTTTAAAACGAAAGGCTGGGTCGGCGGGACGTACAACGCCATTGGCGGTGTAATAAAGAACGACCAGACTGGCCAGGCATTGTTCGAGATATCTGGGCTGTGGAGCGAGGAGATGTTCATCAAGGATCTGAAGGTTGGTGTTTCTTGCTGTCGAGTGCCCTCAGGGGACCGCTAACAAGGAGACAGACTGGCCAAAAAGAAATGTTCTTCAACGCCGGCAAAGTCAGAGCTTCCAGGCCACGGGTGCGTCCGATAGAGGATCAAGATGAGAGGGAATCGGTAAGGTTGTGGCAAAAAACGGCGCAAGCAGTGAAGGAGAGCAATCATGTACTAGCCACAGACGAAAAAACGAAAATCGAGGACATGCAGAGAGAAGAGGCGGCGAGGAGAGCAGAAGAAGGAGTAGAATGGCACCCCCGGCTATTTAGACGGGTCAAGGGCGGCCCGGGAGGTCCAGACGAAGGCATGGAAGACTTAGAGTGGATCATCAACCATAAGATGTGAGCGCCGATCCCGATCTTCCTGGATACCCTAGGATAACCCCTCTGTGATATTGCTAACAAGATCATCTCCTACGCAGCGACGGGACCACGCCCGAGAAGGTAACCGAACAGGTCCTGAAAATCTACCCTATCGTACCGGGCCAGAAGGTGAGTGAGCGGAACTTCATTCCTCCGCGTATCTCGGCCGGAAATCCACTTACGGCCGGGAAGCCGGCCACCGATGACAAGCCCGCCGACCTGATCGACTTCGGCGAGGACAAGGTATCCGAGCCGGCAGCGACGTCACCGCAGCAGCAGCCGCAGCCGCAGTCTGCCACTGACAACACCACCACCGCTAAGAAGAGTAGCCAGGACATTTCGGCCATGTTGCAGGCTACGGGCAAAGACGCGACCGGTGAGGGACCGCTTATCGACTTCGCGGGCGACATGAAGCAAGATCTACCGAGCACCCCAAAGAACCAGACACAACATTCATCCCCAGGCCTGAATAAATCAGAGACGGAAAGTAGCAACGACGACGTCAATAACGCTTTCTTCGATGCTCGTGAATGATCGACAGAAGTTCACGTTTGCTGCGAGAGTGTTACGAAAGGGAGGGGGAGGGGAACGGGAACGGCAGATCGGTATGGTGAAGGCAACAGCCGTGGAGATTCGCTGTTTGGGAGGAGAAGAAGGAACGGGGAGGGAAGTAAGATAGACACAGAAAGTAGAGAAAGGGAGGGAGTGTAAGAGGGGCAGGGAAGGGTAGGTAGTTGGCAGTGGCAAAGCAAAAACAACACAGCGCTTCAGCGCGCCGCATTACACAATACGTCTTAAAATGCTATCGTGCATATATAGTAAAGCTGATTGTAGGTGCATATCGGAGATGATACCCTAACTACTTAACGGATTATAGCGTGGCCCCTTTCTTAGCTTACACCACACCATGTTGATAGATTGGTATTGCTGTTGCTGAGCAGAGTTCGCCTTGAAGAGTTACGAACCGGTGCTATACCATTTTTTCTTCGGCGACACCGGATTAACAGGAAGGGAGAAGGCAGAGGAGGGGGAGGGTCAGTGTCAAATGTTACACACATCAGTGGAAACCAAGCTGGTTGTTATTGTAATAGATTGACCATGTTAGTGAACATCTACCGTCTATCCACTATACTTATATGAGGCGTTGCGTGTGTAGTGCGTAATACGTTAGTGTAGAGTTGTCAGCGTAGAGTTGTCAGTGTAGAGTTACCATAGGAGGTGACATAGGGGGGAAATAGGGAGAATGTTGCCCGTGTCTCAGTAGTTAGTCCCGAGAACCTAGGACTATATATATCTTGCACCAAACCAACTGATTATAAACAACCCTCCTTGGCGAACCGAGCAAACCGTTGATGGGTAGGGGACAGGATCAACGCACTAGAAATCCACTGATTGTCTGTCTAGCTTCCCGGCCAGATCGCACGGGGAGGTTCAGACGAGGTGAACACTAACCTGGCTTTTAGCAGAAGTTTGCTGGTCGCCTAGATCAACACGAAGACGAGACAGGGGGGAGTTGGGGAAGACCTACCGAATATAAACGCCATGCCGACCAATTTATCACAGGCAAACCAGATGTATATAAAGCATGTCTCTCCTCGTGACTTCCATCATTAGATGCTACATAGCTAGTATACATACATACATACGTACGCGGAGGCCGTGAGAGAGAAAGTATTTCCCGCTTTAGAAAAGGAGAAAGTAAGAAGACGCAAAAAAAGAGACCTCCGGAAATAGTAACCACGATGATCATGATCATCCAACCAACCAACGCCGCATGCTCAAAGGCCCCGAAAAAGAGGCTGGACAAAGTTACGTGAGAGGCACAACCAGCCAGACCCGTGGAGCCAACCACCCGATACATCCTCTAGAGCCTTCTGTGCTTCCATCGTGCCCAGTTCCATCGTGGCTGGCTACGTCTAGTTTTGCCGCGAGTTTTTGTCCTCTCCTGTTTCGTTTTTTTCCTCCCTACTGCTCCTTTCGCGTAGCCCGACCGTCATCTGAATCGTCTCGTTACATCGCACCTCACTGTGGCTGTTTTGTTCCTCCTGGCCCTTGTTGCTATCTGTGTTTAACCCAGGAAATAGAATGGAGATTAGAAACTGAGCCTCCCCAGAAATATAATATGGGGTGTTGGAAAGCCGCAAAAACAGACGGCTGGCTCTTTTGCTCGTTGGATTTATGATGAGGGAGCTAGGATCCACCCAAGCATAGTTTTGGTGATGGGCTCGCTCTCGGGTGCAAACATGGTCGATATCATGGGTTAGTTGGGAGGAAGACAGCTGCTACATGAGGGGATGTATTCCATCTCCCCCTTCCCTAGTCAACTCGTAGTTGTCGATGATCGACCAATTTACATCCATATTTGACCCGTGTCGCGCTCGATAGCTCGTTGGTATCCACCTGAAGCAGCACACACCGCATTATTATTAATTTTTGGTTATGGGGGAGAGAGCCGTCCCGAAAATTTTCCCTTGGGTCAGTCCCCCTCGCCGCCCAACCGGAGCCATGAACCAGGAGTTTGGAATCAGGTGGGAAAAAACCTAGTAGCGGCGGCGGGTGGGCTCGGGGCTCGGGCTGCGGGTGACGCTCTTCTCGTCGCGGCCGCGCATGCGGAGCCACTTCTTGGTGGCGAGGTGGAGCTCGCGCTCGAGGTCGGCGGAGGGGTTCTTGCGGTGGATGAAGTTGCAGAAGCCGCCGCGGACGCAGCCCTCGCCGGAGTTGAGGCGGCAGCAGGCCTCGCGGAAGTCGGTGACGGGGCTGAGCTCGCAGTAGATGGGCCGGCCGGCGTACCAGCGGGAGTTGAGCTCGTCGCAGGCGCGCTGGGCCGAGTCCTCGTACTTGAAGCGGGCGTAGACGTTGCCGACCAGGTGGTCGTTGGTGTTGTCGCACACGACCAGCTCCTCGAGCTCCCCGTACCGGCACAGCTCGCACCACAGGTCCTCGTAGAAGGCGTCGAAGTGGTTGGCGCACTGCTCCGGCGTCAGCCGCGCCTTGGCGTCGTGCGCCGGGTTCTGGTACATGCTCGGCAGCAGGATCGTCTGGCTGTACGACGGCTTCACGTGCTTGCGCGAGCACCGGTCCCCGTGCCGGCACGCCCCGATCTTGTAGTAGAACGAGCAGTTCACCTTGTCCTGCTCGGTGCCGAAGATGGAGGCGAGGAAGTTCGCCATCTTTTCTTCCTTTTTTCTTCTTTTCTACTTCTTCTTCTTCTTTTATTTATTAGGTGAGAACCTTTGCTTCCAGGTCCCTTCGTCTTCTTATCCCTGTCTCCACGTATATGTCGCAGGTGTGCAGGTGTGCAGGTGGGATAGGGGTTTCGCGTCGCGAGCGTTATCGATTTTCAAATTTCAGGGTATCGGGGTAGAATCGCGTGTGTTCGTGACAAGGATGAATGGTGCTATTGTTGCCTTATGCGATATGGGGTTCTTTTACCCGGTTATCGTTATCGTCGTCTTCGCCGTTGTCTTCGTCGCGGTCGCTGATATTTCCCGAGATGTTGTTTGTAGTTACGAAGTAGCAGCAGACAAGGCGGTATTTGTAAGGTCGAGGATGTTCGAGGATGTTCGAGGGTAAGTATCCAATTGGAAAATTCAATGGAGCAGGAAAGGTACACAGTTACTTGTTGGAGGCAAGGCTGAGGTGGGGCGCTTGGCTGACCAATCAATGACCATAAGGATTCACCTGCAGTTGCTACGTACTTTAGTACTTTGTAAACATATGACATACTTGTATGTAGGTATGTACATAGTTACCTACATGTGGCAGCTTTCTGGCTATAACTAATTAGCTATAACTAATAGACACTGGAACTCTCTGTGTTATCCTGAAGGTGCAAGTTCTTGATAAATATATCCAAATGAAGTACACCTAATACACCTAATAATCATTTGTATCAATGTTCAAGATATCGTTTATGAATCATAACTAATGATTATATATTCAAGTTGCATATTCCACCATTAGCCATATGAGAGTGAATAACTAATCTTGGAGCCTGGCTGCGGCCTGGTTCTTTGAGGGGTTGATGAGTGTCTGATGAAATGAACTTCTTCATAAGAGTCACCCCAACTCACTCATATATATTCCGCGCCCCTATTGGCACTTGTTGTGCTTGTACCACTCCAAATTGAAGCCCAGCATTGCAAGTCTTACGTTTCAACAGCCTTTCACTCTAACGATAGCATAAGGTGGTATTATCCACCTGAAACGTTTTCGTTGACGTTGAAATGCCCAGCACAGCTACACGTCGGACAAATGACAGACGAGTCAAAATGCATGGTCATTATTGGGAACCAACAGAAGATTCGGACAAGCCTGACTGCCCGTATGTAGAAGGCTTCGAGATAAACATCACAGCTCACCAACCCCCACCTCCGTTCGGCTTCTACTACGGATGCGACGAAGTCCGGCTACAAATAGATGAAGATTGGATGAGAAAAGTCACACAAAGCGAGATCGTGTTGAAATACCCTCCCCTGGAGACGACTAATCAAAGAGTTCCTCGGGAAGCTGAGCTTACCATTGTTCAGAGGATTGCCGTCGAGGATGGAGGGGCCCAGGTAGCGATTTGTAACGTGGTTCCCCATGGCGGAGGAAGCCATACCAAGCTGTAGCAAAGACCTACGATGCCCTGTACTACCCGTTCGTAGAATACTTGGCCAACAATAGCCCTATTGATGTGGTAAGGATGGCCGACGAGGATTATAGCCGAGAAGCGGCTGCATATGAGTTCCTTCAAGCTAAGGGCGAAACTGGTTCTTTCGTACCCAATTACTTCGGCTCTTGGACCTTTACGCTCCCATTCCAACGGGCAGGCGCAAGATTGGAGAGACCGGTCCGACTCATCCTGATTGAGCCGCTACACGGACAGACAATGATGGAACTGTGCTCTAAAGACACCAAAAGCTGTGAACACCTTCCCGAGCCGTGGAGACTCGATGTTTTCGAACGACTTTTGGACGGACTGGCGAGATTCAGGCATCTCTGTTTACGCCACGATGATCTTTTCCCTCGCAATGTGATGCTTGTTCCCCAGGGGCCTGACCTCACAAGTCACCCGCCCCGTATCGTGCTCTTCGATTGTGCCGTGTCGGCCGTCATGGCAAGGGGCCAAGTTTCCGGCAAGCCCACGAACCCCATGAAGATCTGGTGGGACGTTTCGACTGGGTTTGATGACTGGGGTCCTTACAAGTGGAAAGAACGCTGCCGTGGAGGAGGGGTCGGACTCTGATGAGGACGTTCAATGATAACCTCAGATCGGATCGGATGTCCAAAATAACTAGTACTAGTTGATAATACTCTTCTTAGTCACAAATCCTCCAAAGCACTTACATTTTTCGAGGACCAACCATATGATCCCTGTTACTTCTGTAAAACCACGCCGGGAGTTCTCACTCTCTTTTTAATTAACAAGTATACTGCGAAGTATGGAGCCGCGGCCATGATGAAGTGCTATCAGCATGTGCTCTAGCTCTAGAGGGTTTAGGTATACATTGGTATGCAGGCACATAGTAGTTCTTACACTGCAGACCCATAAAACCGGGACACTGTAGACCCAGCGATGCTGCCGTAAAGATCTGAACTAGTATCATTGCCAACCAACGACCCCCCTGAATCTCCGCCCCATAACCTTTGGGCTCGATTCCAAGCCAAATAAGAGCTAACCAACAATACTTCTGCTGCCATTTTGCACATTACTTACATGGGTTTACTAACCGACGGTCTATACCGTACGGTAGGTTGCTTTGCTTGGAAAGGTTACGACATCATTCTCCCCCCTCTGTGCGTTCATGGTCCCCTTTGCTATCCGCGGACTCCACATCTGGGCGAGCCATTATGGCGCCGAATACTAGATGGATGCACGGGTCAGCACTGGTAAACACTCCGCGGGATGCACTGCGCAGGGCCAACACTCACAGGCCTCCATTTCCTCGAGCGATTTGCCCTTGGTCTCCTTGATGAAGAACCAGACGAACACGACCAGCGCGAAGTTGAAGACGGCAAACATCACGAACGTCTTCCACCCCAGGTTCTCGACGGCGTGCGGCGTCGCCTGGGAGAAGACGAAGTTGAACAGCCACTGCGTGGACGTCCCGATCGCGACGCCGGCCTCGCGGATGCGCGATGGGAAGATCTCGCTCATGTATACCTACGCACAGGCTATGTTAACATCCAAGTAGGCTTCCTATAGACAACGCTTGGTTCCTGGGGAAGGGGGGTTTCGACCTACCCACGGTACGGGCCCCCAAGAAATGTTGTAGCTCATAGCTTCGAGGTAGATCATCGTCATGGACGCGATGGCGGTCGGCGTGAGGCCTTGGCTGGCGCTTGGCGGGTTCGTCGCCGTCAAGACCGCGATGATGAGCATGTAGATACCCATCAGGAGCGCTCCGCCGAGGAGGGAACCACGACGACCGATGCGCTCAACTAGGAACAGCAGGAAGAACAGGCAGGATATGACCTTGACGACGCCGAAGAAGCCCGTAATCAGGAGGTTGTTGTTACCGGCGCCCACGAGTTTGAAAACCTGTGGAGCATCTGAGAATTGTCAGATATGACACCTGCACCATATAGAGTATGGTCGTTCTTTTGCATATGTATATATAAGTACATATACGACTTACAGTAAGCTAGAGACGTGTTGCCAGTGAGTTGGGCGCCTAGAATAATATGTTAGCTTTGACACCCCCTGAACCGCCTCGGGCTCTGGGCTATTCGCACCGATCTGTAGAGCGATGATCAAGAAGACGCGCATGCGGTTGACGGGAAGGAGAAGCTCTCGCCAGGTGACGCCGTCCGTCACCCGCTCTTCCTCTTCTATACCTGCGAGGATCTCGGCGAACCTGTAGTCCAGATCCTGTCAGCCTGAGGTGTTGACCAAGGGAATCTCTCGAAAGCGTGAAAACCCACTCTTTCTCGACCTCGGGACCTTCTCCGCCTCGGACCCAGACAAGAGACCTCAACGCTTCCTCCCGCCTGCCCTTCTTCGCCAGCCACCTCGTGCTCTCCTTCGTCAGAAGCATCCCCAGCCCCAGGACGGCGCCGGGCGCGAGCTGCAGGCCGACGGGGATCTGCCACTGCGCGGTCGTGGGGCCCAGGTGCTTGGAGACGGCGTAGTCGATCCAGTACGAGGTCATCACGCCCAGGGTGAAGAAGAACTGGAACATGGAACCGAGCATGCCGCGGATGTTCTTGGGCGCCATCTCAGCTTCGCTAACGTGTCAGTCTCGAGTACCCTACTATACACTCACACACCCCCACCCCCACCGACCGACCGGTCCACTCCCTCGAGAGTTGTGTCCTACCAGAGTACATGGGAATGATGACGGTCGCCATGCCGACACCGATACCGCTCACGACGCGCGCGACGTAGAAGGCGCCGATCGAATGGGTGTTGATGGTCTGCACGATGGCCCCGATGCAGAAGATCATCGACGCTAGCACGAGGGACCACCGGCGACCGAACTTGGCCGTGAAGGGCCAGACGAAGAAACAAGCGAAGAAAGCTAGACGATGGGAGAAGCACTTGTCAATGCATCGTCATCTCACGTAAAGGCGATGTCGGATCGATCTAGGTAGGCCTGGACCTAAACCTGGACCTGGGGGGGGGAGGGGGGGCAAACGAGAAGAAGATGAGCATTACCTCCGGCCTGGAGCAAACTCGTCGAGTTGGACGCGACAGTGGCTTGTTGCGCCGCGCCATAGCGGAAGTCCGCCTGGAAGCTCTCGAAGGTAAGGATACCGCCGACGATACCGGTGTCGTAGGCGAAAAGGAAGGACCCCACGCAGCAGAGCGCGACGAGGTAGACGGCCCGGAACGTTCCCAGAGCCTTGGACATGGTCGGGTGGTTGTTTGTGAGTGCTGACGGCAACGTGGAGCGAACTTTTGTCGATACCTGACTGACTGACTGGAATGTAGGTAGATGAATGCCCGTCGACCACATAGAACAACACCACGGCGGCGCGTTTCGAGAGGACCGACTGTTGAACTAGCGACAACCTAGTCGTCTACAGGTGTTTCTTGAGAGTAGAACCCGGAAATCTTTTCCGAACTTCAGCTTTCGAAATTCCATTCATTAATTACCAACTACCTACCTATGTAGGCATTACGGGAGCATCGCCTTAATGAGCAGTGTTAAGAGCAGGCCGGCTAGTGCCGACCGCTTGCACAGGCTGCCAGTCTGACAGGCTGACGGGCCAGAAGGCAGGCATTCGCACAGCGGTCGCGTTATGACGAGGCTTGATCACGCAAGCGGTTCGAGGAAGATACCCTTGGCTGAACCCTACCCCGTGGCTATCCGGCTGCCCAACCGGGAAAGACGCGCTCTCCGTCTGGCTTATAGGACGGCGGCCGGACCGACTACCGAGTCGACAGCCCCGCCCCCCTGTCGGGAATTGTGGCGCGACGTTGCTAGTGTTGGGAAGCTGGAACGCGGTTGGTCCATCTGCTTCGCTCCGCAGTCCAATTGGTTTCGATCCTGATCGGGGCCGAGAGGGGCCGAGAGTTGGAGATTTGGGGTAAGTATTGGACCAGCGGCTTTACCCATTCTGCCATTACTAGATACTTAAGTAGTTGCTAGTCCAGCAGTCCAGAAAGAGCATCAAGACCGATTACCGACCATGAGTGAACCCCATACCACCGTCTATAATGCGGGGGTCGTATGCGGAGTCACGCCGATCCCCTATTGGATTCCACTCCAGCGTTGATTTTGTTTCTCTTTTCGTTCTTTCCATCATAGACGAGTATCATTTTGTTGCCGATATTCCAACCAGGATAAATCCATGAGTTTGAAAGATCTACGATTGAAATCCTTTACGTTAATAAAGCAGTTGTATTAATCGTTAACCCCCTTTCTACTACGTAGTCATCGGACATGATTGAGCAGTCCATGTATTAATGAGATCTAGGAAGCTTCTCCGATATATTTTTAGAATCGAAGGGTGTGAATGTTACACTATCGTAAAAACGTGACTCGCCCATAATTACATCTCCCAGTCAACGATGCTCATCGGTCTGCTTCATCAGTACCCATTACGCCAAGAAACCAATACTAACTACTTGATCTCTTCAATACGTTTACACCAATAGTCAAAATTATCTTCCTCTTCAATCACTTCCTCTTTCCACTTGACACCGATCCTTTCCGCCCCGGCTTTCTCTTCAGCTAAAAGAGTACAGCCATCGAGCTCGCGTAGGACTTCATCCATCCGGTCGTGCCAATAGCCGGTCCAGAAATCACCCAAGGCGGCGAGTACGGCTTCCGTGGTCTCCCTTTCAAGGATACCCCCAATCTCGCCCTCGAACTCTAGAACCAGGTCTTCTAGGATCTCCAGGACAGTAGCTTGTTCTTCTTCTATTTCCTTAACGTCTTCCGGATCATAGTTAGGAGCTCGGTTCCAATAGCGCCAAGTATCACAACAAGTGTGTTGGATGCTAAGAGCTTCGGATGTTACGAATCGAATTGCCTCTCTATGCTGCTGTGTCCTCATATGAGACCCGAAATGCTGGATGTACCTGGAGAGTATACGAGCAATTTCTCGTAATCTGTTGTTGTATCTGAGCATGCTTTTCAACATCCAAAGGAACGGAGTGCACCCGCCCAATGAACATCTGCAGCAGCATTCATCTGTCGCATTGACTGGTAGAACCTTTGCGTGGAGTTGATCAATTGCGACTTCCTCATCTAGACTTAGTTCCGCCTTTCTAAAAGTTGTGCTCAGTGTTTCGCCGAGATCTGCAAATACCCAATGAGCACTGGTCGCCCCTCGGATTCGTACATGTTTGTTAGCCTCAACTGTGTACTCGAGACGATGGAAAAGTTGAGCCCCGTGTTCCACAAGCCACAAGAGGTAAGATGCCGGCCGAGGGCGAGAAGTTCCAAGGTTAAATTTGGCTAAAGGTGGAAGCCCAGCATAATCGGATGTGTTGAAATCGCGAAACCCAAGATCAAAGAATCGCTGGGCAGTTGACACTTCATGTGATTCGTGGTAGATCGAATAGCCATACCCATAACGGAACCTTAGGGGGTAACTAACATGTTCGCCATCGGGAACTAGTGCAGTAAGAATTGCGATGTTTTGCTTCCTTAGTTGTCTGGCAACCCTGTGCGAATGAGCGTCAAGTACCTTCTCATCCATCAACCCCAACTCCTTCGCGTACGATGGCGGCAGGTACTGTAGAGCCAAAGATTTTAGGCGTTCACGCCTGTCTTTCAAAGCACTGGCATATTTCAGCCTAGCTCGTTTGGAAGCGTGTCCAAGGTAATGAGATAAACCGTCAGGGTGCGACCGAGCATTCGTGGGGAGTGCACAGTCGGCGCGGAGTAGAATGTCCAGGCAGCTCGCACAGGGACATTGCGGATCGCATAGCTCGTCACCTTCGGCACGACAAACTTTACCACTGAGGTATATAGCATAGTCTGCCGGCGATTGACCAGATAAGTTGACCCTGTTGAGCACGAGGTCACCCGCAAAGCGGACTAACAACTGAAGATACTCTGGCCTATCCGCTGCAAGGTGGAGAGGTGTCTCACCAATTATGTTCGTCTCGTGTATCGCAGATGGGTGGCATGATAAAAATCGCTTAACCTGGTGCACACTTTCGTTCCTGATAATGGCCAGGCTTAAGGGACCACAACCGTGCGCTTGTTGATTGTCAGTATTAGCCGAATATTTGCATAAAACCTCTCGGTAGGAACTCAGCTAAGATAGTATTATTTACCTTCTGCTATCCGTGTTGATGATCTCGCGAATAATAAGGGGATTCCCTGATAATAAAATCGATCTCCCTTCGGTCCTGGTTGTATGGCTACTAGTGGAGTATCATTGCCACGCGGGAGGAGAGCTTCTGCAGCTGCAACTTGGCTTGTTTCCATACGACGAAACACTTCAAACAGTGGCGAACTACATGACCTTGAGCTTCGTCTTAGATCCCCTAGACACTTCTAATTATGTGTTACTTACGAGCCGTAGTCATCATACGTCATCGGTACCCCATAGTTGGATAGCGAGATAAAGAGGTCGATTGCTATAGATACACGATCGTTGTTCCTGAGTGTCGCTTTGACCTAAATAGGTTAACCTCGCATATAGGACCCAGATCATTCCGGTATTGAGGTGGAATTCCACGAAAAGATACGTACCAGATGACCTGCTAAGTGCAAGAGACTCTCATTGTCCGAGTTAACATCTGCAGGCGATGCTTTTCGTTCATGGAATAAGCTGATGATCTTTTTACGGACTGTCTCCGATAGGGCTTGAAGCTCTATTTTCGTCATACAACTACTTCTCATCATATCCGTAGACATGCGGAGAAGCTTAAAGGCTGGTGCTTCCAATCTATCAACGACTGGATAGTATGTTAGAATTGGACTAATGCTGAAGGCGCCACTTCCAGTTGTCATGGAAAATGCCATCTTAACTGCCCTGCTTGTAAGGCTTGCGATTCCGGTGTACTTCAAACCAAGAGATCGATAATGCTCGTCCTTCAAAACTTGAGAGATCTCGCATTCGGGCAGATGTCCGTTGACGAGAGTGGACTCGTTGAAGAACTCGAACGGGCCCCATCGCCATTGTCGAAACTGGTATCGCTTCCGCTGGCGGCAGACACAGTGCTTTCCTGAGCCGAAAAAGGAAGACAGTGCTGGGGACTCTGTGGACGCCGATGGTTCATTGTGATGCGTATGTGAAGCGCGGGCGAGATTTGACATATCGTTGCATAGAGCACTGAGATTGCCGGGCTTGGCCACAAGGCGGCGGACTACCCTTTCCGAGTTCTACCACTGGTCAGACTATAATACAACACGGCGATCTCAGGGCTCTTGCCTCGCGTTGCTCTTGGGCGTGCCCTATCACCCCTTGCAAATGGATCTCGCTGACCATGCGCTCAATATTGGAGAGTAGAGCGGATTGTCGATTATCTTGAAGTGTCTGTTCGATCCGGTTCAACTGAACTTGCGTTGATTCCCAGGACAATTCCCATGAAGTTTGGATTGTATTCTGTAGCTGTTTTATGTTATCGTTCACTTGGAAAGACACCGTACTCGTTTGCGTGGAAATCGCAGTGTCGAGGGAATTGAGAGAGCTCTGAAGGTTTGGCAAGCTATCGTTTAATATGTTTCTGTGGAACACTCAGTTACTGTGACACGTATAAATGACGAAATTAGAGAACGGCTTACAGATTCAAACATTGCAAGGCAGTCTGGAACATTCCGTTGGCCGTATTCAGTTTATCTCTGAGCTCATCAAGTTTGGGCCGATTGAATGGGTAAGTCAACTTTCTAGTTTGCTTCTGAAATTCACCCTTGAAGTTGGTGGGTGCCGTATCACCACCAGTGAGCTTGGTGATGAACCACCGGAGGTTATCGAGCTCGGCCTCGCACGAGCTTAGACATTCTACGACGGCTGTGATGGGGACTTGATGGCTTCGGTCGACCTTTGGTAGTATCGTCTCGATAACCCTCACCACGGCTTCGAGGTTCTGGACTTGCTGCTTTACAGAGGCGATGTCGCCAGGGCGACATTTGATGGAGTCAAGGTAAGTAGTGATGCCACCGCAAACCTGTAGGCCTAGGGAAACGAGGCCGACGGCCGAGCCTGCGATAGAAAGTGGATCAGCCATCTAGACAAGATCTAGAAGCGAAATTGTGCTTCGTAAAACATGGAGGGAAATTGTGCAGTTGATCTTGGTAAGATTCAGATTGAGAGAGGTGGTGAGGAACGGAACACAGGAGGGAGAAAAGAATGAGGGGGTAATTCGGGGCGACAGCAATCACTCGGAATTGGGCATGCAGACTCATCGGGCAGTCTAGGTTGGTAATGGGGGGCTGTGTTGATGCGAGGTAGTCTAACCACCTCTTCCCTGAGCCAATGGCAGTGTTAGCAGCAGCGCAATCGCCTGTGATCCGCATATGGTAAATGCAAGGTAGGGTAGCAGCGAGCCTTGCGGCCGGTCATCATAAGCAACTAGCGGGCTGGCATTAGAGAATACATATATCCACAGGAGTTAACATCGGCACGCTGGAGACTATCCCCTCGCAAACTCGTTCCGACCCGGAACGTGTAGTTAGCAGTGCCCGAGCTGACACCACCCGGCATTGACGTAGTACACGAGCTCGGCGCGGGGCACCGCCAGTGCGCCACCGGCGTGACAGCCTTGGGCGGTGGGCACGACCTTGATCCTATCGAAGCGCACGAATAGCTTTGTTGGAAATACGAGACTATGGGCGTAGGCAGGGCGGAGTACGAAATATTTCTTACAATTGCCTGACCTCCCCCTCCTATCGGGGAACTCGTATAAGAGCTATTGCGCACCGCCGCTACCAGGACCATATCGACACCCCTGGACATCTCTTTTCCTAACCAGAAATAACAGGCTCGACTGAAGCGAGAAACTATTCAATTTTACCCAAAAGAGAATCTACCTAGGTCGCTATAGTATTAGTCATCACGCGCCTAACGCCGGCAATCTCCCTGAACTGATTGGTCCCCCTTTTCCCTATGAAGGGGACCGACCCCCTTTTGACCCCTGTCCCATCCATCCATTTACCCTGGAACAAAAGGAAATGCTCAACAACGTATTAAACCCGTCACTGACCAACCAACCGACCAGCCCACAACGAACTATTACTCAAGATGGGGATACTCAAGATGGGGTACCATCACGACTTGAGCCTGGCCTCGACTCCCTTTTACTAAGGAAGCTCCTCCTAAGCCCCGAGCCGCTCGTGCTAGGTCTTGCCGGGCTTGCCCCTTCTACTTCATTCGCCACCCCATTGTCGGCAAACAAGCTCTTGATAACCACCTTGCCGCTGCCGACCTCAATTTCCTTTTCTGAGCCGGTACCACTCTCGTCTACGACATACATGACCCCACCGAGGTCGTCGTCGCTGGAGAAGGTATGATGACCCTTCACCTCAACCTTGAACTGCGTATCGGGTGTACATGTGGCTTTGAAGGATTCGTCAAACTGGATCGGCGCACCTTTAGGCGACTCGTGGTGCCTCGTTTTGCCGACAACCTTGTCCTTCGGCGTCAGTTGCCGGATTTGCACGTAAACGGCCGATGATGGCGGGTAACCTGTTGCCGACACAACTGTGAACGTTGCCGTGCCTGCGCCGGGACTACCCGGAGCGAGGCTATGCACCGAGGCACCGCCCAAACTGGTGTTACGGTTATGCGGGGACTTAGAGCGTTGGTTAGAGCCTGGATCGGGGGGCGAGCTTTCGCCTTCAGCGGCGAAACCGGTTGCGCGCCTGAGGGCCGAGCCAGGCGCTGAGCCGGGAGGTGAAGCATCAGGGCCATTCGTAACTATTGTTGGAACTTCAGAGATAGTGGGAGACGTAATGCTGCCATTTTCTCCCTCTTCTTTCTTCCCTTTGAATCCACGTTTGATAAAGCTAGCACCCTTTCCAACACCGTGTCCAACGGCACCAACCCCTTTGATTGGAGCACCGACAACGCCAGTCACGATTCTACCAGGAACACCAAACCCTCCTGAGAACGTGCTGGAACCCATCCGCATGCGAGTGACATAGTCGGGTCGGAAAAGAAGACGTAGTCTCATGGAACCGGATTTCCCATCCAGGAGCAATCTAACTTCCTTCGCTTGGAATGGGTCCAACTGTTCCAGGTTTATCGCTGCTCCACCCAGGAAATCGGGCTTGTCCGCAAAGTCGTAATCGTAAACCTTGACGTTGAATTTCGCTGCCGTCCGGGACGGTACAGGGATTTCGAAGAATTCATTCCAGACAGGGCTGAGGGTTTTCTTTTGGACCTTGGTCTTGAATACTTCCTGGCCATTGAACTCGAACTTTGCGTATGGGTCACTCTTGCCGTTTCTATCGGCCGCAGGAAGCTCTGCGGCGTCGAGAACATCTACACGGAGATTGCCCATGTTGTTTATACTTTCACTAGGATCTAGATCCATCTTGACTGGGACGTACTTTAGGCTGACCTTGATCGTGGCAGTCCGGTTCTCCTCGTCCTTAAGCCTCAGGACAGTCGGATTGTTCTATAGACGTCAGCATGTATGCAGTTATCATCGATAAGGGACCACCTACCAGACATTGTTTGAGGGTATCAAGTGTATTTCCTGCCAAACGAGCCACCGTGTGTTCCTCGTCACGCTCTTCCCCAGGTTTCTCCTGTTTCTCTCTCACTTTGAGGGTCAACCTAGAGAATTCGAGCTCACGAATGAAGCAGTCGCCTATCTCATCAAATTTGAAACTTCTGGACTTAGCAGTACCCGTCACGTAAGAAGGATATAGCATATCGTCGACGTAGATTTCAAGATGTGTACCACTCTTAGGCATCTCGCCTTCAAGGATTTTGAAGATGAGGAATCCAGACTCATATTTGACCAATTCCTGAGGAGAGAGATACACCTTGGGGGGTTCTCTTGGTTGGTCACGAGACTTCCGTAGTGAGGCGGGCGTGGTCGGAGTCTTGGGTATGCTGGGCGAAACCGGTGTGATTGGTTCTCTTGGGCTCTCTTTCCTATCGAGAGATGTGATCTTGCCGGCATCCTTTGATCGAACGATTTCGAGTGAGCTCTTTCCGTCGGACTCTGACTCGGCGTCCTTCTCCTTCTCCTTTTCTTTCTCTTTTTCTTCCTCGTCCTCTGGGTCGGCAACATTGAGACAAGGAAAGAAAGAGACTGTATGGTTTAGGGTTCCCTTGGGGATGCCCTTTCCGTGAAGACGAAGGCCATCTTGACGCAGCTCTTTCGAGTCATGGACACGATATTCGCCATTCTCATCTTGCAATATGTAGTCACTTGCGAAGACTTCTACTAGGCCAAGGCTGCGATCTTTGCCCATCTTCTCCGCATCCATAACCTCTAGAGTCAGCCGGTCTCGAGTAGAGTGCATTGGCACATATATGATCTCATCCCATTCTGGATCAAGAGTGTTACGATGAGTCACTGTTCGACCCTTTTCTATGCCTGAAACAAGCACGCGAACATAAGGATCTGATTTGCCCATAGTCTCAAGATTGCGTAGGCCAGTCGCACTCCTGAAATGCAAGCGCATCACACCAATCGGTGTCTGGTAGCCTCCAGATCCTGCTAGCACCCCAGATATGGCAACGGGCTTCCACTGGGCAGTTAGCTTGGCTCGTCCCGTCTTGACGCCAGCCAGGCTGAACCAGTCGTGGCCTTTCTCCATCTCCTCAAGCATATCATCTAATTTGATTTGGTAGGTGCCGATGAGCTGATCGCCAGCAAGTTCTCGGTCGTCTTTGATCGCCAGTCCTAGTTTAGCGTGTTTTCTGTCTGTGATCAAAATCTCCTTCGAACCATCATCCCATATGGGATTGTTGGTGCGTTTGAGTTTCTTTGTCGTGTGAACTTCCTTGCCATTGAGTAGTAGACAAGCATAGGGGTTGAGAAGGCCAATCAGACTCTTCGTGCCGTCCAGGTCTTTGGCTTGCTCGATCGTGTATCGTAGGATACCAGTGTTGGTTTCTGGTGGGGGCTCCTCCCTGCCATCAGGAAGGTGCTCAGTCTCCAGTACAGGGAAGAAGCGAATATCAGCAAAGACTACACCACGAGCCTTTCCATTTGCGATGACTTCCAAGTGTTCATTCTCATAGACGCCCATCTCCTCGATCCGTTCTAGGGGGAAAGAAGCAACGCCGAGCTCCTTATCTTTACGGAAACCATTGGCGTCATACACGATGATGTCCAGGG
The DNA here is from genome assembly GCA_022225965.2 of Diatrype stigma. Classification (NCBI taxonomy): domain Eukaryota; kingdom Fungi; phylum Ascomycota; class Sordariomycetes; order Xylariales; family Diatrypaceae; genus Diatrype; species Diatrype stigma. Next base: position 49,109 of record JAKJXP020000149.1, on the reverse strand, counting down.
AGTCATTGAAGGATGTGATGATGACGTAGTGCGTCTCACGCCAATGGGGATTGGAGGTATCATTGATTGCCTTTGTCCGAGCTAATGGTGCGCGTCTGTTGATAGTCAAAACTGAATAAGGATCAGGATGGCCAGCAAAGTTATCGGCGTTCTTGAGACCTTGGGCTCTATGAAGAGTGACTGCGACAACTCCGATGGCTTGGTCGACCGGTGAACCAGCAAGCATCTTGGCAACTTCGATGGGGAAAACGTGCGGTGCATACATCATAGGAGCCAGATTTCCATGAATCTGCTCCTGGATGAAGCTTTCCAAGCCCGGAATGAAATTGATATCAAACCCGAAAGTTTCACCACCAAGCGGCTTGCAGGCATAGTCGATCATTGGACGCTCCAGGAAGCACATCTCAACCTTCTCGATATGGGGAAAGGGAATCTGGAGCTTGACCTTCAGGCGCATGATACCAGAAAAAGCCATGTCTTCTACAATGACATCGAGGCCCTTGCTGATCATGGCTTTGCCAATGCGTATCTCGAGAACCACCTTCGGGTTTACCTGGTTCTTAATCTGGCGTGATGTCATATCGGCTCTATCTTTGGGCGTGAAACTGAATTTCCAGTCCATGACAACAGTGTCGTCCTCGGTCTTGGGATATGTCTTCACGTGCTCCATTCTGGGAGGCTTAGAGCCCAGAGTGAAGGTCTTGAGCTTGAGACTATCCAAAAATGCGGGGGTTGCTGAGCTCAAAACCTGATCAACTGAGTTGATTACAGTTTGGGCCAGGACTGGTTGGTAGATCGGCCAGAATTTGACGAGGAACGAATTGATCCATTCCAACGATTCATGGTCGGTGTCGAGTCTTTTCAGGGCCAGTTCGCGAGTCACATCGTCACGAAAGTTGCGTCGGACTCTCCTGAGAGATGTGCGGTAGTAGGTGGAGCATGCAGTCATAATGAGAATGACCCAGCTCAAGCCACCCCCAAGGACGGCGATTAGCCACGAGGAGATGCAAGCGAAGATTATGATAGCAGCGTTATGGTACCATTCTGTCGAATCGGTAAGCATCACAACTGTAGGAGGGGTATGGGAGCATGTATAAGCCTACCACCAAAGAGATTCTCGGGTAAGTTCTCCTCCACCCAGGTAGTATGGTCCAGTAGACTTTCGCCTTCAAGAACACTCTCTGTCGGCCAGCCAAACTGCGAAGGCCATCCCACCTTCGCGGCAACATCCTCCTCTTCTTCACGAATACTACCGTTGACAAGCGTCTGCCCATCCAGGTTCTTAGTTATCTCGACAACACCTGCCTTCGCTTGGTCGGTATCGGGAAGGTCATAATCGGCCTTGGCCCCGCCGTCTTTATCGGTAACAATGGCTATACCATGCGGTCTTTTCGAGTGACGGAGATTATCTGGCATAGCCTGGTTATGTCGTCTTGGTTAGCTCATGTATACAAGTTCGGACTCAGCGACGGCAGCCTATTTTTATCGACGTACAGCTTTAGCCTGTGCCCTTTTTTCCTCTTGACTGGCATCGGGGTCGAAAGTAAAAGCAGCTACACCCGCGTCTCTGCTCTCGTCGACGAGTTTCTTCTCGGCATCTTCAGCGGTAACAGAGGATTCAGGATCTTGGGAAGCTTCGATCGCGCCTTGCTGCTTTAGTTCGTTGGCTTCTTGGGCGGTAGCCATTGTTGTGGCCGGCGGTGCTGCTGCAGACGCAGCTTGAAACACGTGTAAGGTTTCCTGGTCGATAATAATACTGTAATATGCGTAGGAAAGGTATGGATTCAGAAAGGAAGTGTGAGAATAGAAATGTGTCTTTCACTCAGGGCCGGATGTTATATGGGCTAACGAAGTGAAGGATAATTATCATAGATGAGAGTTGAGATCTAAGGAGTGAATGGGCAAGAAACTGGCCAATAGACGGCTTGATGACGTTGAGAAGGCTAAGACGAGCCACACAACAGGAATCGAAAGGACAAGCAAGCCACCGAGCTACGTAAACAGTGTAAGTAATACGAGGTCTACGCGATGCTCGAAAGAGGCTGCCCTGAACGTGTCTGCCCTTGATCTGAAAGGAGAAAATGACTGGGTGGGAAAGGATGGTAAAGTCGGGAATGCAGAAAGGTTAAGCTGTGGTCTGTCTGTAACGCAAGGGAAGTCGGGAAGTCGGGAAGTCGTGAGGGAGTAGGTAGACTAGCAGACTACCTACATAGGTAGGTAGGTACGAAGTGAACGGGTGCAGCGCGGGTGCGGGAGCGTGTTGAAGACAAGAACATACATAGGTAGGTAGGTACATATGTAGGTACGTAATTGAAGTTGGCTGTGGTGAGTCCAGTGTATTGCGCAGCTTGCAGCTTGCGGCAGCTTCCTCGTCCCACACGGCCACCTGGGCAGTGAAGCGGCTGCTGGACTTGACTACATACTACCTACCTATGTACCTAGGTAGGTAGGAGGTGTATACTATGTGCAGTAATAAGCTACCTCCAGGGTTGGATCCAAGTGGACTAGCGTAAGGTACCTGTCCTGCCTACCTCCTTACTAGTGACACTAGGTACCCTGCTTTCCACTAATTACTACATACAAGGATGTACCAACTAAGGTGCTCGCTGTATTATACTAGTATAGTAGTAGCTCAGGCCCAAGACACCCCGTGGACCTAACTAACACATCCTACGTAGTAGTTAGCATTCTTGGCCTGACTGCTAGCTACTGGTTGCCTATAAGTTTAACTACCTACATGTACCTAGGTATGCCATGTGTGCGTGCCTGTCCGGCTGTCCAGCTGTTCAGCTGCCCTGTGGACTGACTTGACAGCTTGACTAACCAAGTTGGCAACTGAGCAACTGGGATTTCAGTTCCCAGGTCCCCTACGATGGAAGCTATCCTTGCCAACTATCCGCTTTATCCAGGCTGACCGAGCCCGTGGAACGACGTAATTACCTGCTGGGATAATTAACAACCCCGCTCCGGAGCCACATCGACTTCAAATTCGAGCCAGTCATAATTATCCCTTTTAGTCTACATGGTCGGCCTGGTCCTGCCTAGGTATGTACGTACAATGTACTGTTGCACAAGTCGCCTTGGATGTTCGACGTCCACGACATGCTCAGGCCTTCAGCAGACCAACTCACTACCATTACATAAGTATCAAAGGTGCCCAGCCACTTTCGTTGTTAAGTATATAAGAACTGCTCCTTATATAGTGCTCCGTGCATTTGGTTCATTCCGTTCCAATACCCGCAATGGCAATGGCCCCGTCCCGTCTGTCCGTGCCACGAAACCTGCCTCGGCCCGTCGATTACGAATTACCTCAGTTAGGTAGGCATCTAATCTTACTCGAGAGTCCCCAAGCTGCAAGAGGACACCCCATAGCAGATATAAAGTTCCCACGGAGCGTAGATCATGGAAGTTTTTTCTTTCTGGCTTAAGGACTGCCCAGCTAACTACCGATTTTTTAGTTAGAGTCTGACTAAAGTGTCGAGCTGAGTTTCCTAACAGGATTTCATGACAGCCTGCATGCCACCATTGCCCACATATAAGTGATCATCAACACCTGTTTATCTTAAAATTACCCGTTCCTTTCTTATTGCAGATCGGGTTATAGCCTGTTCCGGCGGCCTCTTCGAAAGTAGTAGAAATAGGTTCATTAGCAGGTATAGCGACACCTACTAACCAGACCTGCCGTCTTCTTTCGGATTCAAATCTAGGTACCCGCGCACCTCCACCTCACCGAGCATAGGATTCCACTTCAAGGTTCACGGAGTTTCGTGAAATCCCCAACTCTGCAACCGGTATTTTTCAGAGGTGCCTAGCTGCTGGATTACACAGCAAAGCATGGCAACACAAGTATGAGATGGAAACATATCGCACGTACGAAGTATAACATACGATGTTATTGTGAAATCCACGATAACCTTGGTTTATACGAAAGGATTTGCATTAGATTAACCAGGTACTGGCTCAGCTTTCCAAGATTTGACGGCGAAGCCGGTCCATCGCGTGCGGCCATGAGCGTCGATACGCAGAAAGGATGATCCCAGCAGCCGGGGCTACTGGACCCCGGCGTCGGTTCAGCGTCGGTTGCGACGCTCAAGGGACCGGAATGCATAACCAGGTACCTACAGGCTATGTACCACCCACCTACCTCTACAGACTCCAGAGTAACCCAACTATTTTGGTCCAGTCCGCACTATACATGTGTGCATCTCACCCTGTTTTGGTCTAACACAACATTCTTGTCCTGCTCCACGTCATTCCAGGATTTATGTGCAGCGTTGCATTGGTTTAGTGGCACCACGGATGGGAACGCACGCACATGGGAACGAACACACTAACCAGGTACCTACAGTACCTAAATAATTAGCTAGTACGGTAGGGCAGTTGGCTAGTTATTGGGGTCCACGAACCTTCATATGTTTGCCAAGCATTCATCCATTACGACCCCTCATACATGAGCCTCGCGCAGGTTACCTCTTTGAACTCGAAATGATGTCATAATGGGATATAGGCGATTTCGTACGACTTGTTTTTTGCACGATTCGCAGTAGTCTTGTTGGAGCATGCTGTTGAGAGTATAGGTAACTGATCTAGGAAGTGTTTGAATAAGGACTTTGCGTCGCCATCATCAATATCTCATCATGCCATTCCTGAGGAGCTATCGTGTGAGAACCACTCATACTCAATCTACTGGGCTTCATGTCTTCGATAAATGTGCTCATAGTTGTAGGACCTAGATTTAGCTTGCGGGCCTAAGGCTGTAAGCTCATACCGGTAGTGTCTCCACTTCCGCCCGAGCAGGGCCCGATACGCCGAAAAATACCGGCATCTATAACAGTGTACCCACAAAACAAGATCTCTATGCGTGTGATTAGATGCCCCTTTTTATGGCAATACGCCCTTTTTGTTTCCACTTCCAACACCATTGCATACATAGATACCAAAGGCACTTGTGTCAGGATGCGCAATAAGAAGACATAGTACCATCAGACAGACATCCATACCAAATATTCACGTCCATTATCTCAACTCTCGTGGTCAGTTATGTAAAGCCCATAAGAAGTGATCGTGTTGATATAATTATCCAATTCCGCTTATAACCACAATTCGGCTACAAGTCTCTGCTGGTGTGCACACAGAGCGTCTTCAATTTTATCAGGAAGTATAGGGAGTCTCAGAGTGAGGAACACATCATCAATAGCACTTGCTTCCCCAAGGACATCATTATTCTCCCCAGCCAGCGAACCCCTTCAGTAAACGAAAGATACTCAAGGCGGCATGCCAAGATATTATCTTTGAGACACCGAAAGTGCCAGTGGGGAGGACTCTGAAAAGTAAAAGGCCTTCGCTCTCAAGGGCTCTACTCCAGACAGGAGGGAAGGGCCAAGAGAATGTCTGAAAACCACGGCGAAGAGGCGGTCGTATATAACCACTAGATACATGCAATCTCTCAAGACAAGAGTGACTAAGTCCTTACAAAAGCCGTTGTTACGAATCTGAAGACGTCTACTTTACACTTGAGCCATAGCTACAGCAAGAAGACAGGCAAGATGCAAGCATATCCCCAGAATCCCTAGAGACGTGAGCTAGTCATAGTACATTACTCACTTAAGGTCTGACATGAATTTATGCCCGTTTCCCATTACCGCCAGCAGCTACAAGCCGAGCAGCTCCCCTGGGTTCCCGCCGACACCGGCGTTGGCGCGATATAGGCACGGCAAATACAGCAGAGCCTGTACGACCGACCCCAGGTGCCGGTCGTCGCGCGCCCCAAGGTCTGCCACGCCACCTGTCCGGGCGTGCTGGACAGCCATAGGGCGGTCGCGGGGTCGTCGTCACAGATGCTGTGCTACGAGCTCCGGGGCATCTACGTGAGATAGGACGGGGGCGGGGACCGTCACCCGGGGCCGAACCTGGTAGCCGAGGAGCCACAGGGCGTTGCCGACCAGCTGGCTCTCATCCGCCGCCGCGGCTTCGTCGACTGCCTCGCCGTCCACTTTTTGTTCGTCACGGGACCCGGCCCCCGTGGTGTAGTCGGCCCTGGAGTTCGCGTTTTCCCCGGCACCGCTGGTCCCGAGGCTTCGCCCCCGTCCACTTAGTTCTGCTGCTGCCAGTGCTACCCAACGCACTTCCCATTCCACGCCGGACCGTAACAAGGACAACAGGAAGGCCCGGAGGATTCGGATTCGACAGCAAATATCTCGACCTCCGCTACACCTGACGTACTCGGGCAGTCCGGTAAGGGCCTCGGCATTTCTCCGGTGAGAAAGAGTACCGTAACATCAGGTTCTATTCTATCAAATCAGTAGAGCTTTCGCTGATGACCGTGAGGGTCATGAGTTCGATAACTCGGAGTGCTCTACAACTGAGTTGATCCGTTTACGAGTGGTGAAATGTCTCTAGGCTATTAAGCGGTAATAGATCAGAGTGAATTGCTTCGGGGAAACTTATGTCAAGATTTTCGAGCATCTGTTAGTTTTCATGGGGTCTCAAACGAGGTTTCGTCACTGGACCCATTACCGTAAACCGAGAACAGGGTTCATGGTTTCTCTGCCCTTGGACTGATCAGTTACTCCGATAGTTAACATGACTGGGATCTTGCCGACCTGGATCACTAACTAAGCACTTGGCTATAGGTAATATTTGTTAAAGGGTAAAATCTCCCACTGAAAGTTCCAAGTCCAAACATCTTCGTCCTCCCTGCTGCTCTGATATTCCTATACCTAGTGCGTTGTCGGTGTGACCAAATATGAATCGAACCTTACAATCAGAAAGAGCTAAAAGAAAACGGCGTGGGTATATGAATCGCAGGAATCCCCAATCCCCAGTATGCGGGGAGAAGTACCTAGTTAGCCAACACCAGTCTAGTCGCCAAGGCTCTCACGTGGTTCTTGAGCGGTTCTAGGGCGCGATGCCCATGACGCCGCCAACCCCCAAATCACCGAGAATACGGCCATTGGCGCTTTTCCCGCCGTTCTGCTCCGCAACGCCCCCGACTCTTGTTCCCTATTGCGTGAGTGGAAATGGGGTCTCCCCTACTCCCCCGCAGATGGTCCCCGTATTTTCTCCAAAATCTCGAGATTCTGTGGGGTTCAGCTAGGGGGCATCGGTCTCCTCATAACCAACAACTACTACGTACGGAGTGGAATTTCGCGCCAGCCCAAGTTCTAGTGCGGCGAGGGTGAAAAAAACCGCATGTTCCCGTGATGGAGAAGAACACCGGCCAGCCACTAGACGCGATGTATAAAGACCCGGGGCGCCCGCTGGGCGTGTCCGGGAAGGAGGCTGCTTTGCTGCTCACCGGTGTATGTCCACTTCACTTCACTTCACCTCGCTATAGCGTGTCGTTGGCTACCTAGCTATAGAAGCTTCTTTCAACCAAGCTACAGAAGCTCACCACCATGAAGCTCCCTTCTTCGGCAGCGGCGGCCGCCGGGTCCCTCGCAGCCCGACAGGCGGCGACCGTCGCCATCGACTACAACGCCGCGCCGCCGAACCTATCGACCCTCGCTAACTCCAGCCTGTTCGAGACGTGGCGGCCGCGGGCGCACGTGCTCCCGCCGTCGGAGAAGATCGGGGACCCCTGCATGCACTACACGGACCCGGCGACGGGCCTCTTCCACGTCGGGTTCCTGCACGGGGAGGGCGCGGCGGGCGCGACGACCGACGACCTCGTCACGTACCGGGACGTGAACCCGGACGGGGCGCCGTTCATCGTCGCCGGCGGCGCCAACGACCCCATCGCCGTGTTCGACGGCGCCGTGATCCCGAGCGGCGTCGGGGGCCGGCCCACGCTGCTGTACACGTCGGTCTCGTACCTGCCGATCCAGTGGACCGTCGCGTACACGCGCGGCAGCGAGACGCAGTCGCTGGCCGTGTCGGGCGACGGGGGCCGCAACTTCACCAAGCTGGCGCAGGGGCCCGTCATCCCGGCGCCGCCCTTCGCAGTCAACGTGACGGGGTTCCGCGACCCGTACGTGTTCCAGAACGGCCGGCTCGACGGCCTCCTCGGCAGCGCCCCGGGCACCTGGTACGTCGTCATCTCGGGCGGCGTGCACGGCGAGGGGCCCAGCCAGTTCCTCTACCGGCAGCACGACCCGGACTTCCAGTACTGGGAGGAGCTGGGGCAGTGGTGGCGCGAGCCGGCCAACTCGACCTGGGGCGGCGACGGAACCTGGGCTGGCCGCTGGGGCTTCAACTTCGAGGTCGGCAACGTGTTCGGCCTTGACGAGCAGGGCTACAACGGCGACGGCGAGGTGTTCGTCACGCTGGGCGCCGAATGGTCGCTGGAACCCATCGTGCCCGAGGTCTCCGACTTCCGTGAGATGCTGTGGGCGTCCGGCACGGTCTCACTTGAGAAGGACGGCAAGCCGAAGTTCGCGCCTACGATGGTGGGCTACATCGATTGGGGTCAGTCAGCTTATGCGGCTGCTGGGAAGGAGTTGCCCGCTTCCTCTCAGGCCGCGCAGAAGAGTGGCGCCCCAGACCGCTTCATCTCGTATGTGTGGCTTACGGGTGACTTTTACGGCACGCATAACTTCCCGACGAACCAGCAAAACTGGACCGGCGCTCTCCTACTTCCCCGGGAGCTAAGTGTTGGCAGTATACACGGCGTCGTAGACAACGAGCTTGTTGCCGAAACCGCTTCCTGGCGCGTGGAAAGTCGGCACAACGGGGTCGCCGAGCTCACAACCCTGCGGCAGGTGATTGCGCGGGAGGCACTCGCTGCCCTGAAAACAGGTGACTCGTTCACCGAGCCGGACCGCACGCTCGACACATCGGGCACAGTGCCTTTCCAACGCGTCCCTGAGAGCAAGTTCCACGTCATCACGGCGTCGCTTTCGTTCCCGAAGGCATGCCGCAGCAGCGACCTACGGGCCGGCTTTCAAATCCTATCGTCCGAACACGAGAGCACTACGATCTACTACCAGTTCTCCAACGAGTCTGTCATCATCGACCGCACGAACACGAGCGCCGCGGCCCGGACTACCGACGGCATCGACAGCCGCAACGAGGCGGGCCGACTCCGCCTCTTCGACCTACTGCGCGACGGTGAGGAGCAGATCGAGACACTCGAGCTGACCATTGTTGTCGACAACTCTATCGTCGAGGTCCACGCCAACGGGAGGTTCGCTCTCAGCACATGGGCTCGGTAAGCTATTCCCGAATATTCCTTGTATAGGTATAAGCATATACTAACTTCACAGGTCTTGGTACGCGGCTTCCAAGGAGATTCGCTTCTTCCACGAGGGTGAGGGCGAGGTGACCTTCTCAAATATGACGGTCTATGAAGGCTTATACGACGCTTGGCCTGATCGCAGTCGATAGGCTACTGGGGTGATAAATAGCAGCATCTAAATATGCAAAATGTAATGTTTAACGAATCGCTGCTTCTCATTCAATCGAATCTGCCTAATGACCCGCCCCCTTTTTGTCCTCATGCCACTCCGGCTCCGCATCGTGTGGATTGGCCTGTCACTCGTAGCGGCTCTGTGAAACGGGCTATGCATTTTTGTGATGCTTGATTCAAGTATTTACACAGTCGCTCAATGTGGATTACTTCGAACACCCCCATGGTATCATTTTAGCTCGTCATCATCGATGTCACCGCCTCGATATTGACCTATATGTAGAAAACGACTGCCAAGCTCCACCTCCGGTTCCGCTCACTTGTCTCGATTCAACACACCCATAGGTGTACTTTGTTACCTAACTCCGAAATAAAGAACCAGTAGTAACTTCGGAGAAATCAAGCCGGAATGCACGTGTTGTTGTAGTGGCCGGAGTTGGGTCTTTATAAGGGCATTTACCCATGCCATTTCCCCTTCCAACCGGTCAATCCATCTCAAAGCTCTTGTAACTCGCCCTTTTGAGTCCTGGACTTCGCCAACTTCCTGGGAGCTTCCTTCTTCAATTTCACCCTGCTGATCGTTCTCTACAGTAGCCTCGTAATCCCACCCAGGTAGAATACAGACAGGATGTGGTGTAATCGAGCCCGGAGGAATAACACTCCACTGAGTAATACGGTTGCACTTGGGTGTTTATAAGACTGGGGTTGATTGCGTGTAGCCTGTAAGCCCTGCATCAACTTGTAAGTACACAATATAAAAACCATCCACTCATGTTAGATACCACTTACTATACATCGACCGTCTTGTAATAGCAGTCTGCATCTGCAAGCTCTTCCATCACTGGGTTCCATTGGATTTTGCAATCATTGAAATTGGTACCGTCAATCGAGCCTGCCCGGATGATCGCCCGGAGCAAAGCATTTCTGTCAGTGGCCATTTTGAGAGTGTTGTGGTGCGCGTGGTTTGGTTATGTATTTGTTGACAGAAATGTATGGATTTAGACAAGGATTTTATGCTAGACAATACTATTTCGATGAGAACATGAAGAGGCGTCATGCCGCTCTGTAATAGAATAGAAAGACACATTCGCTGGTTCCAAGGTGCCCAGATGACCGTCATAATCGGGTTTAGAATATCATCAGACTCTCCAGGACTTCAAAACGTTAAATATGAGCAAAGATTATGCATGTGGTCATTATTTGGTACATACGTGTATCGAAACCATCAAAAGAAAGTAAGAAAGAATATGTTGTATTACAATACTTGGCTTTCCCATACCACGTATAGGACTATATCACTCCTCCTCCTCCTCTTCCTGGTCATTTCGCCGTCTCCGAGTCGCGCCTGAGCTGTATACAGCCCCTTTATCCGCTCCTTTAGATCGGCCTCCATATCTGCGCGTTCCTCCGGTGTCAACGCTTCGTAATCCGCCGCGTAAGATCAATCACCCCTTCATGGGCCGACCCCCCGGCAAGCCACGATTTCCCATACAAATCGCCGAAAATACTAGATATTTATTATAACATTATAAGCTTTATTTAAAAGATATAATTAAATAAATTCAAGATTTATAATAAGAATTATAAACTAATATTAAAAATAATAAAACCGAATATTTAACTAAGCCGTATTAGGTATATATTATATCGGTTTACGAAATATGAAATTTTATACTTTAAATATAACATATTATATTTATAAAATTACTTACGTAATATATGTCTTATAAGAATAATTTCTTTTTTATTATATAAAAAATAAATATTATTATATAAATCAATTTAAAAATCTTTAAAATGTCTTTTTAATAAATTTATATTTAATAAATCTTAAAATAAATATTAAATATTATAAGAATAATTTATAAAAAATAAGATATTACCTTATAACTTAATTACGTAATATATATCTGTAGGATTTGCTGAATGTAGCAAGACAGTATAACAAAGCAACTACAAAGGAATTGCACTTATATAGCAGAATTACTGCTAGGAACGGTATACTGCCGGAAGCAATTACTATATGGAATAAAGGAAATAAGGACTTCCATTATAATTGAAAGGATAGGAACAATTACCGCATTAGGAAATACTCTGTATATAAATAGGGGTAACAGCCACCTAGCTGATATACAGGAAGTCGGAACCTTACACACACACATACACACTTATACACATACACGAATACTACTTCATACTTGAATAACTACCTTTATATACGTCTGCTTAACCTTATTTAGTGCCTATTTATTCCACTGCTATATCCGTATTATTTAATACAGTATAACCATATACCGTATAATTTTATAGGTTATAAGGCCCGGAATAACGCCCAAATAGGCAATATATACCTACAGGACCTTTATACGGCTTACAGAAGCCAATATACCTCTCCTAAAAAAGATTACCCTAAAGGAAACAGCAGATATAATACAACTAAGGTTATCTTTAATCCATTTACTTATATCTCGACTAATATCTATCCGAATCGGGAAATTTCTACACCATTAAAATCCTTTCGATTAGGATAATCAAATTCTAAGACCGATTTATCATACTTACTCTTTCCGTTAAATCATAGAATAATTATTATCCAGATATTTCTATTACAAATATATCAGATCTCTTTATCCCATTATTCGTCCGTATCTTCACCAAACCTTACCCGATCTGGACGAAACTTGGACCATTCGACAGCTTGATTAATCAAGTTTCATATTCTAAAACAGAATTTTTCTATCTTTATTACCTATAGAAATAGAAATTATTCATTAAGCAGTATCCTATATTGCTGTACCATCTTTAATTATTACCGATATTCATTTTACGGTTATTCCTTATTTAACCGTCAGAAAAATACGCAACTTATATCATTCGAATCAAAAGAATTTAAGCTTCCAGATTCTAAAAGGGATTAATTTTACCGTTATCCCCTTTCATACAATTACCTATAACAATGGGAATTAACCTTTAAAGCCGCATTACGCTGCTTAAGGGCATAAAGAATTATGAAATATGGGCCATCAAAGCAAAGGCTACCCTTATAAAGAAAAATCTGGACCATGCCCTTATTTTGGAAATAAAGGAAACAGCCATAACAGCTGTAAAAAACCAGGAAAGCCAGGAAAATCAGGAAATCCCTACTTCTTTCAAAACGTTAACCCAAGAAGATAATAATAAAGCCCTGGCCACTATATAACTCCTTTACAAAAAAGGTCCCTTAATTCATATCAAATCCATACTAAGCTGTAAAAAAGCTTAGGAGGCCCTAGAAAATCACTACCGGCCAAAAGGATTTACAACAGAATTTCTACTACTAAAGGAATTCTTTAATTCCTCTATAGAAGATTTTAATACCCTCGAAGCCTACCTTAATAAAATAAGGTCTATAACGAACGAGCTTAAGCTGAATAAAATAAACCTTCCAAATCAGGTTACAATTACTTGGGTATTAAATAATTTACCCGAAAAATATAAAGCCTTCGTTCAAAATATTACCCAATCTTTACGTCAGGATTCTTCAGCAATTTCCAAAAATACCCTGTTTTCCTTCTTAATAAATAAATCCAAAGGAATGGATAAAAAGGAGAAAATCCTTTACGTAAAAAGCAAAAAGCCCTGGAAACAGAAAAAACAGATATACTGCAACCATTGCAAAATCCAGGGGCACCAGGAAAAGAACTATTATTTCCTTCACCCCAACAAGGCTCCAAAGAGCTGGAAAAAAAAGGATAGGGTAAATAAGAAACAGTCCGGCCCCAAAAGGGATAAAAAGAAACAAGAGGAAAATAATTCCTCAGAATCCACCAGCTCCAGTAGCTTAAGGAAGGAAGAACGGGAAAAGAAACAGGAGGACCTTCTAGGTGCCCTGATCGATTCCGAGGAGGACACCCTTATTTTGGGCCCTACATCGGAAGAATCCAATAAAGGAAAAAACGAGGATTTATTTGAATTAGATCTTTCCGAACCCCTTTTTCCTCCTACGCCCGGAAGGATGGATACAGACGATTTTGAAATTATCTAAATTCTACGAAATTTAAGGATAGGGGTATAATAAAGCTAGTTGCGGACAGCGGGGCCACTCTCACTACTGTAGCTAATAGAAATCTATTAGTTAATATAAAGCAAATTCACAAAATCGTAAAATGGGGCAACGTACGTTCCCTTATTATAAAAGAAGCTGGTAATTTAATAATACAATGTATTACCTTTAAAAAAGTATATACGATAAAAGGGGTTAATTATATTCCAGAGCTAGGAATTAACCTTTTATTCATAAATAAACTCAAGAACTGTTATACAATTATAAATGCCACTAATAGCATTAAGCTGTATAATAAGGATAAGGACCTTATTATAAAAGGATATTACAAAAACGGGTTATATTATATACCGTTTAAGGTGGTTACTAACCAAAATAAGCCAAAGAATATACTGAATTTCACTGATTAGCCTATATCTAATAAGCTTATTACATGGCATAACAAAATGGGTTACCTATTCTTAAAGCCCTTAGCAGAATTCCTTATATCTAAAGGAGTAAGAATTTCGAAAAAGGAATACATCCAGTATAATAACTGGAAGTGTAATATTTGCAATACGGCAAAGAACCACCGCAGGATAAATAAAACGGCTATAAACCAAAAGGAATATAATATTATACAAAGGGTATACAATGACTTAAAGGATCCATTACCTAATACCTATAATAGGTATAAATATTATATTACCTTTTTGGATAAACGAAGCCGTTATATGGAAGTTAAGCTGTTAAATTCAAAATTAGAAGCTTTAGAAGCCTTTAAGGTATATAAGCTGCAGGCTAAAAATCAAACAAAGCATAAAATAAAGGAGTTTTTTACAAATAACGGTACGGAATATATAAATTTACGCTTCGAAATTTACTTATAAACGTACGGTATTATCCATTATATAACTTCTGCTTATATAAAGGAACCTAATGATTTAATAAAACGTATTAACCTAACCTTATTAAATAAAATACGGGCGTTTCTTATTTCCTTAGGCTTACCTAATTACCTTTAAGGTAAAGCCTTATTGGCAGCGGCTTATATATATAACCGTATCCCACATAAGGCTTTAAATTATAAGCAGCCCTTTAAAATTTATTATGGGCATAAGCCGTATATTAATAATTTATATACATAGGGCTTTATGTATTATTATAATACTAATAAATACCGGCATAAACTGGATTCTAGATTAGAAAAGGGGTTATTATCGGCTACGGCACCGAAAATAAAAATTACAAAATCTGGAATATAATAACCCAAAGGCCTATATGGGCTAGGGACGTTAATATAAGGGACGATATCTTTATTAAGGACCTTAATAATAACAATATAAACCAAGAAGGCATCCTAAAGGCCGTAAATAATACAGAAAAATTTCCTTATATCCAAAATGGGGGGGTAGCAAAAAGCCCAGCTGTACCGAAGCCCTTTTACTTGCTTAATAAGCCTATAACGGCTATAGGTTTAAATAATAAACCTATAACGGCTACGGAAGCTTCGGGAATTATACCAACTAACTTAGCTAATAATTTTGATTATAAGCAAATAAAGGAATTACCGGGCAAACGGTATGCAAGTAAAGCAGCTATAGCTGCTATAAGTGATTTAATAAAACGAATAGCCGCTGTTACTGCAACTGATCGAAATTTAAATAACAACCAGAATTCAAATAAAAGGGTTAAGCTTAATAACTTAACCCCTATACCTCCAAGCTTTCCTATATCTTCAGATCCTATATAGGACTATATAAAGGTTAATACAAACCATTTGTTATATATAATGGAAAATACGTTATTATTTAATCAGCTTATGAGTATAAAAAGAAAAGGAAAAGCTAATTTTATTTTTTCGGCTTTTATAACCGAACCAGTTACGTATAAGTAAGTAATGGGTAGTATAAACCGAAAATCCTGGTATTTAGCCTGCAAAGCAGAAATAACGGAACTGGAGAAACAGAATACCTACAGTATAATGGACCTACCTAAGGAAAAACACCCTATAGGAACTCGTTGGCTGTTTAAATCTAAACCTATTACTAAAGGTAACTTTATTAAACCTAACTGAATAACCAATAAGGATAAATCTAAACGCTTTAAAGCTAAATTTATTATATAAAGATATAACCAACAGTTAGGAGTAAATTATTTGGAAACCTTTTCTATTATAGCCAGACCGAAAACGTGGCACTTATTATTAATAATAGCCGTTAATAAGGGGTGGCTTATAATATAATACGACGTTCAAAACGTTTTTGTTCATTTTGATATAAATATAGAAATCTATATACAGCTGCTAAAAGGTTTTTATCCAAAAGCTTATAATAAGGTAACTAAGCTTAATAAAGCCTTATACGGCTTAAAGCAGTTATCCAGGCTTTAATATAAATTCCTATCCCAAGTATTATTAGCCGAAGGATTTATTGTATTTCCTTACGACGAAGGAGTATTTGTAAATAAAATAAGTAATATTGTTATTATCTGCTATGTAAACGACTTATTAATAATAAGCCCGTCCGAAGCCGGTATAAATAATCTAGCCACAAAGCTGTTAAAATCTATTAAGCTAAATAAAATAGGTCCCGTTTTTATCTACCTAGGTAACGATTTAGAAATCGATTATCCTAATAAGGAAATACGTATAAGCCAGAAACGATATACAGAAAAGCTGTTCACTAAATATAATATACGTAATAATCCAAATATAAAGCCAGGAAATATTCCTTATATTCCCGGCCTTAAGCTTAAGAAAAATAAATCAATAGCTTTAAATACAAAAGTTGTGAATTATTAAAAGCAAATAGGTTCTTTATTATACCTAACTTTAAAATTTCGACCTGATATAACTTACGCTGTATGTACCTGTGCCAGATTTATAAATAACCTAAGTATAAACCACTTTAAGGAATTATACAAAATATGGGGGTATTTATTAAAGCACCTTGATATAGGGGTTATATATAAGTGCAACGGAGTTTTGGAATTAGAGGTTTATATAGATTCTGACTGGGAAAGTAACCTACCAGATAAAAAATCTACAAGTGGGTATATAACCAGCTTAGCAAATAGGGGTAATTTTAACCTTATAAGCTGGACCTCCCAACTTTAAAAAACAGTATCCTTAAGTTCCTGTAAAGCAGAATATATGGCTTTAAAGGAAGGATTAAAAGAAACCGTATATTTAGGTAATATGCTTAATTACTTAAATAAAAAATTAAACCTAAATTATCCGGACCAGCCTTTAAAGGTATATATGGATAACGATGCCGCCTAAAAGCTGGCTAATAATCCTGAATTCCATAAAAGAACTAAGCATATAGATATAACTTATTACTTTAATAAGAAGGTGGTAGCAAATAATAAAGCTGTATTACACCATATTAATATAACAAAACAGCTAGCTGATTTTTTAACAAAGCCGGTATCCAGCGTTATATTAAACAAGCTGATGAAACTAGCTAATATAATTAGTATATAGTGGTTTTATTCCTTTAAAGGTTTCCCCACTGAAAGCCTGATTTTTTCCGTATACGTACGTTTTATCCTGGGCTTTATACGATAAACAGGTGATTTTTTATTAATTTTTTAACACCGAATAAAGAAAGGATAAGCTGGAAAGCTTCCTATATTCCAATAGGGGCTCATATAGTTATACATAAGCGCAGCCTTGCTTATATAATTGCAAGCTGTTCCAATACAGCCTTGCTTATATAATTATAAGCCGGCAAAGCAGGTGCTTAGCTAATTACAACCACCTACAGCACCCATTATCCGCTTATATAATTACCTTTCTTCTTATACAGGTTTTACCGTTATAACGGCTTTCCTGATATACACACATACGTTATTCAGTTATAAGGACAAATCCTATAAGTTAATGCTTACCTACGGCCCTCGATAATCATTAAGGGGGGGTGTAGGATTTGCTGAATGCAGCAAGACAGTATAACAAAGCAACTACAAAGGAGTTGCACTTATATAGCAGAATTACTGCTGGGAACGGTATACTGCCGGAAGCAATTACTGTATGGAATAAAGAAAACAAGGACTTCCATTATAATTAAAAGAATAGGGACAATTACCGCATTAGGAAATACTCTGTATATAAATAGGGGTAACAGCCACCTAACTGATATACAGGAAGTCAGAACCTTACACACACACACACACACTTATACACATACACGAATACTACTTCATACTTGAATAACTACCTTTATATACGTCTACTTAACCTTACTTAATGCCTATTTATTCCACTGCTACATCCGTACTATCTAATACAGTATAACCATATACCGTATAATCTTATAATATCTTATAATATAATATGCTTATTTTAATATTTATATTATAATAGTTTTATAAATTAAAAAATATTTTAAATATATAATATATTTAAAAAATTACGTTAATGTTAATACGTTAACGTTTTTATACGTATTTTATATATAAAAATGTTAAGCTTATAATACTTACTTTTAATCGTTAATTTAACCCTTTTAAAGTAAACATTATAATATAAACTCTTTATTTACGCTTATAACTTTATATAAAGATTATAATAGCGTATTTAGTTTTTTAATAATATAATTCGTTAATTAATTATACATATACGATTTTAGTGATTTTATATAGGAAATCGTGGCTTGCCGGGGGGTCGGCCCATGAAGGGGTGATTGATCTTAGTCTCTCCACTGCATATATGAATGATTAGTAACTTTGAATTTGGCCCATCTGGTCTGCTGGTATACACACCGTTGGTTTGTGGAGAACCGGAGTCTTCCTAATGCGTTTACCGCCCCCCTTGCCTCTTCCAGCGGGGAAGCTGGCTTGGGGCTGCACCCCAGCATCGTCTTCCGCCTCGGAAGGGATCCCATCTGCCTCCCCGTCGGAAGAGCCCCCATCTGTCTCCCCGTCGGAGTCTTGCCCTCCAGCATTGTTCGGCTGGGTGATGGCCATATAGTTTAGCCCAAGCAGAGCGCAGATGGACTGCGCAAGGTCAAGGCCCGGAGGGAGGGCTGTCCCCTGCGCAACCATCTGTCCACGCGCACGAGCAATCTCCGGTTTGAGCTGGCGAGACAAGAAAGACCTGTGTTACATATCAATATGATGTATGCACAAGACAGCCCGGGGTGTAATCTACTCACTGCATACAGCTCTTGCCATAGTGACGTCCCGCGCGCTGGAGCTCCGCCATTACGGGCTCCCAACGCACTTTGCACGAGTCAAGGGTAGACCCAGAGAACGCATTGGCTCGGATTATGGCGTTGAGGACTTCCTGTCGGTCAATAGCCATGCTTACTGACTTCTATGATAATTTTCCTTGACGGATCGATCAGGAAACGTGGATGAAGTTTGGCAGAAAAGGTTATGAACAACAGTTTTTGTTGGTGGTTTAATTGGAGGGAGGAGTTGTTCTTTAGGCCAGTTAGAATGTGTTTTGTAAAAGGTATTGCCTGGGTAACAGCTGGTCGCCATAATCTTCCCAAGACGCGTGGCTACTTCACGTGGCAGTTTACCACGCGACCACAACACAGCACTAATATCATTGCTGATTGCATTTTGCTTCAATCTTTAAGTACTAGCCCCTATATAACTACTTCGTTTCTTCTGTGGCCATAAATCCATATCTAGTATGTTCGTTTACCCAGTACGGGAATGCATCTGGCTACATGGGCGTATTCTGTTTCGTAGTGGTTGGCATGGTGTATGCCGTCACTGTTATGGTAGTAGCCTGGAGGATAAGATAAGGGGCAAGGGGCTGTTGGACTACAATAAGGGCATCTTCCTATTGTCAGTATCGTATATGAAGCCACAGTGATTCGGAAATTGCAGCTTTCTTTCCTTCCCTTCTTTCTTTTCCTACTTTGTTATTGTACTGCAATCCTGCTGTTTAGCAGTATGCATCACCTCACTAACAGTGCCATCAGTTACCAGATTACTTTAGGATGTGTTAACCTTTACGACTGGTTTTGATTTTCCTTTACCCTGAGTATTTATAAATACTGGAAATATACTATAGCTACCTTTCGAAGATTCATGTCGAGAAAGGCATGATTGCTACCGCTATGATTGACCTAACAAATTCAATTGATTAGGTGGGAAAAAGAAGAAAACGGAGGAAGCCTTGGTACTTGGTACCTTATCTGTATCATTTATACATGCTGGCTCTTTGAATATCTAGGACATCCACCGTGGCTACCGTGCTGTAATATCCTTCCTGTCCTGATTGTGTCAATACCCACCTGTTACCCACGTATGATTGTCACTGACGACATTGTACCAATTATCAAACATCACCTCGAAACTGGAATAATGGTGAGTTTAAACGTTGGCTTTCCACATCACATCTTTGAATGATATGTTGGCATAGCCTGTGTTATGTACTAGCAAAGAAGGATCCAGAGCAACACAGCTTCCATCACCTAGCAACATAGCAGAGAGCTTAGAAGAAACCAAAGAGCCCCATCAACAAACATAAGTGGAGGTAACGCTTGATGTAGCAACCGAATGCCTTACCTACAATAAATATAAAACCTATTACAAACCTGGTCCTAGGGAGGTCGCGATATAGGGTCTAGATAGATAGGGGAGAATGGATTACTTAATACGGTGATCGCACTGATCGCCATTTAGTGGCTTGGCACATATTGCCCCTATTATGGAGCTCCTTTGTTCTTTACACGAAAGTTCGATTCTTTCCTTTTATATGTGAATCTCACTATTTCCGAAATACATCATATTTGATCATGAATGCGACATAAAACTACCTTTTGCTAGCTATGTTCCAACTTATCTCTATATGCAGTATCATACCCCCCTTGCATGATGCATCCATTCCCTTTCCATTAATCACCAATAGACGGGGTGAACACCACCAACGTCGAAAGTCATCCGAGGGGGTTATATTTGCGGAAGGATCTTGCGGAACTCGGATCCATCAAGCACCGCGAAGGGATCTGGATCTTCCTCTCCACACAATACGATTCTTCTATAAAACTATCGTCGTACACGAAGCCATTTCGGTCAAGGCTAAACTTTAGTACGTCGACCCATCTGTCTAGTACAACACGCAGAGCCAAGAGCCTACGGACGTGTTCGGCGTGTTTCTCGTCTATCTGGTCGTGCTGGGCCATGACAGTTTCGAAATTGCCGGTGATGTAGGATTTGAAGACGTTTCCGAAAGGGGTGGCATTTAGACAGTGCGATCTGAAGTAAGTACGAAGTCATCCGAAAGCACTCTTGTGGGAGTTCGCTTGCTTACCATCAATTGGTTTCACCTCCTTCGATACGCAGTGGACGGACTAGCCGTTTGCACAGCCTATAGTGGGATTCTGTGGCGTACCCGATATCGTGTCCGTGAGTCTCATCGGTCAAGTCTTTGAATAGATATGAACGATCATACTCCTCATCTATCACACGATCTTGCTTGCCTACAGCAGCTTCAGTAATGCAGAGCGATCCCTTAGACACTGATGCAGCCATGTCTGATGTTTTAGCTTCACTGTGGAATATTGTTAGCGGTTACAAGATAAGAAGCAACTAACTCGCCACGATTTGCTCAGACTCGTCCTACTGTTGTCATATACGATCATCTTGGCAAATTTATAATGATAAAATGAGTCACTGCATTGAATTCGCTACTGGCTATCAATTAACCACATTCTTAGACCAATATATGCTGAAGAGACTATAATGTTGTTGGTCAACAGGGGCTAAGGGGGTGGCGCAGTCTGCCTTGTGGTGTGATGTCAAAAACTTGACCATGGTTTTTTTTAAAGAAATCAGTAGTACGACCAGGCGATGAAGAGGTGGCCCATGACGAAACCACGAGGCCTTTGAATATGACCTAAACCAATCAACTCATCAATTCTGATGGGTAACCCGTCCCTTGGGTATATAGGGGATGCCATTTTTCAGACCTCAAAGCTTACAGTCTCGGAGGCTTATATGCCCTGTAGGAATTATTCATGGGCAATATTCAAGAAAACTTCATTTATAACATTCCCAATGGATTTTATTTACTTTGCTGTCGATTGAGTACCTAAAGAATATGTGTTTTGCTTTACTCGATCACACAACGACATAACGACAATTATTATATTTCATATGAAATAGCACATTTGCAATTAAAGGTCCTTATAGAAGCTGGGACATCATAAACTGTTATTTGGTAACTAAACTTTCGGATATAAATGTTTAAAACTATTTATTTGACACGGGCTTCAAACTGCACAGTGATAGTACACCCCTTTTTGTCCGGCCTCTATTACCCATACATCATAACCACAAGGGTGCAGAGTCTGTCTATTATTAGTAAGTGGTCAAAGTTACAATCGCCATGGGGGGAATTACCTGTCTCAGATGCACTCGATGTCGAAGCGGTCGAACACAGCGCCGTACGCAGCACCCGGGGCGGCGCAGTTAATCAGGCCGACAAGGAAGGCCTTGTCGCAAGTGCCTGAGCCATTGTACAAGTTGATGGTGCAGTTCGCCCCGTCAACCTGGTCGGCTACTAGGGCACATGTCGCGTTGACAGGGGCGAGGCATGGGGAGATCCCCGGTCCATCCTCCACGCCCCAGCCCAGCAGTTGGCCGCTGCATTGCAGGGGCTGGTCAGCAACAGCCGGCAGGAAGAGATCGTAGGTATTGCCCACACATTTGGCCGCTTTTGTAGGAGCTAGTAGGCTTGTACTCGCTAGGAGCACAATGAGATTCTTGATTTGATACATGGCTGTGTGCAAATGGCTTGGCTATGTGGTTGACTCCTTTTTTAATAATAAGACAGAGGGACGTTTTGGGGATGTTTGGTTATCTTTAGATTTCTAGAATGAAGAGGCATGCCCCTTTTTAAGTACACTCGTGCACTCAGATATGATGGTACCAGTTTTGGGGTAGATCTTGACATAGAACGGTCTGGTACACCCGTGTTACCATGTAAGAGTCTATCGCCTATGATACTCGATGATTGGTAATGAATAAATCAAGCCGTTGCAAGATCTGAGGACCTAGGATATCTGGTGCGACTTGGTATGACATTGGAAACATGTAATCGGGCTAATGAAATCGTACTTGCAAGAGAGCTCTGTGATCATTGAGCTTGAAACCTTTACACCAGTTTCTGGTAGCATTGCACTGAGTGTCATATGATCACACGAGTTGTGACCAAGTAGCACCTTAAGGAGCAAGGACTCGAACACAAGGAACCCGAACGAAATATATGACTGGACATACTTCCAAGGTTCTCAGGAGAAACCAAGCTCTCTAGAGTAATCATAGACAAATGAGACATTTGGTCACTAATTGCCCTCCCCTGTAACACAACTTACCACAATGTGAACGCATGCCAAGATTGGAGGTTTAAGGAGCGGCTTTTGTCTAACTTAGAATCGGTAGCCTATAGCTTTCCTTAGAGGATTCACTGGTTAAATATAGAGGGTTATGATGCTATTAGTATAACCTATGCCGTGGTTGTTTGTTGCGTGTCACGTGCAGCTAGTCATGGCGATACCTTGGATCATACCTTGCTTGGTGTTATGAACATGCAGAACTACTGGGATCCAAACGATAATAAACAGGTAGATGAGCACATACACAGTATACTTGACACTTCTACTATAGGCATATGGTTTAGTAATAGTGCTTGTGTAATTATCATATACTTCCTATACTCTTATCTCTAGACTTCCAACTTTCGTCCCATAGCAGTAATCTCTTATTGGTTCGTAAATGATATGCCACTACAATACAATTGGAGGAATTACTTGATAAGGAGGAAACACGATGTTTCAAATTCAGCGGGTATAGACTTCGTATTTAGAGCTTGGGAAGTCCGCCACGTTGGAACTCGGTATCGTATAACTAATTGACCTTAAGTTCTCGGCGTATAGGCTAATCTAGGATCTGCTTCCGCTGCAACATTCAGCGACATTCTAGATACTGCCAGGCTCTATCAAGCATGGTGTGATAATCTAGGGAACACTTCTAGTAAGGGCAATTGGCACCATTACATAACTGTATAGCAAAACCCCGGACTATCAGCACCATTTGGAACAGCTATATTATGCCGTTGAAAGGTGATTACTTCCAGGTATCAGCAAAGCTCAATCTATTCGGGCGATGAAGCGCTATGCAACAGTGCAGTGATGCTGTTGATTTACTATCAAGGATTCTGCACTTTTATGTGTTGTTGCGATAAAGTATCCCGATATGTAGTATCCCCGTACTGGGATATTGGCTTCTACAAGGGTCGAGATTCACCCGCAAACATCGATACGAGAATTTGGAGGGGTTAAAGCTACCAACTCCACACCCGTTGCTACTTTCCAACATTGTATTGGCGTCATGATTATCAGGGGGTCGATAGCTTGGTTCAACCCCAGATTTGGGATATAAAAGGTCGTGGTAAACCTCATGTTTCCCAATAACTGCAGTATACCAGAAACAAACAACTCATTCCAAAATGCACTTTCCTACGACCATCACCGCCATCGCTGCCCTTGCTGCGCTGGGGTATTCGACTGCCATCCCCCGCGAAGACGACCTTTGCCTGCAGCGGAAGTTCTTGTCCGCACTGGAATGCGATACTATTGATCCCACATACAACAATGAAACCTTGCCGGGCCTTGGCTGGTACTGCTGCTGGCAGCAAGGACCGTTCTTACCTCCGCCAGCTGTTCCTGTCTCGTGAGTGCCCCGGAAGGGCCCTTGATGTATTAATATACTAACCTACGACAAACAGGGCCTGGTTGACCTTCGACGAGAACGGTGAGGTTGCGAACCGCTGCTTGACTTCTGGAGCATGTACTGCAGGCCTGCCTTCCGGGTCTTCGTAGACTCGATGTGGGTTTGCTGGAGTGTTACGGTTAGCACAATGGAAAGTTTCTAGGTGGTATTGCCATGGGAACAGAGTGGGATTTCTGAGATGCAAGGGTAGTGTGGCCGTGGTATTCATGGAATACGGTATATGAATGATCTGGTATATGCAAATTCATGCCTCATTAATATGTGGTTTTCATCGTGAACTACACAATGACAATCAAGTAGATACGTGGATAGTAGTCTAAAGGTCGAAGATTTTATGGCGACACGAAGCTTTTGAGCGCCTATCCAAGCTTGCATATCCTAATGTACCACTATGAGTGGTTGTAATGACACACTTGCGAGGGGGTAGTATGGTAGTAGGAGGTATAGGGGTCCACTTTGACCCATCATCTGCGAGTGGAAGATCCTGGGACTATATAAGGGGCTATTCTACCCCCCCCCCCCCCCTAGAGCTTCCATAGGTTCAAGAATTATTCTATCCTTTCCTCTTTCCAACCTAGCAGCTGCCCTACCACTCTGGCCCCCAAATCATCTGACATAATCATTCCACTGGAGCCTAAGCAGAATGCCAAATTCCAAGCATACTGAGAGGAAATGGAACCAGCAAATCTTTAGCGCTAGACCAAGACAACGAAATAACCCAGGGCATACAATGCATGCGTTCTACCCCCGCCCCCTTTTCTAAGTCTCGTGTTGGTGATTGGATGTAGAATAAAGATACTATCTGATAGGAAAGACAAGGGAATGGATTGTAGCCCAAATTAGGAATAGGAGTGCTGCATACATCAATGACCTTAAAGAGTTAACCTAGATCTGATATGGTAAAGACAGCCTATGTACGCAGTGAATGCTGGCACCCCACATGTTAATACTCACTCTCGGTTCTACTATTCACTTCAGGTCAACAGCAACGAGTGGTATGGTGGAAGAACGCAGTATTGGGTGGAGCGTGAGCCCCCGCCTAGCTAGCTGGCTGCGGGCCCGGCAGCAGCAAAGCTGCTGTTGCCCGCTTGTGACGATATGCCCGGACGATATGCCGAAGGGGGCAGTAGTGAAGCATCTGTTACTGGGCGGAACGGAACGGCACCGGCAGTGCTGCTGCTAGCTTGTATGCCCGGAAGCGGGACGGCATCGGTAGCGCTGTTGCCAGCGGCTTACGCATGTACGATGAAGGCTAGCTAGGGGCAGCCCACGTTGATATATAAAGTAAAACCTGTAGATAAGCCCCTAGTGATATCTCGGTTCTATTCCTCCGCCCTCTGATTGCTTCAATGGAACGGCAGGCGGGCGAACAAAAGAAGCTAACGAGTCTGAAGTTGTTATATTGTTGTTGTTATAAAAGGGGGGGTTTGGAGTGTGGATCCTTCTGGACCCGTAGACTATTGAACGGTGTAATAACGAAGTGCTGGTTAGTCATATGGGATGTGTTGGGTAGAGATATAGCCGGAAATTCCATGCATCAACCGTCTGGACGATGCACAGCTGCCGTCCCTCAGCTGCCGTTCCTTTCCCTCCTGATACCACATAACCTTGACCCTGTTAAGGTAGGTTAAAACCAACCTCGAAAGGAGTTAGTGTCCAGAGGAGCACATTTGAAAGAGGATATACGTGAATTTCAAGGACAATTGATGACAAGTAGGAGAAGGTTGATGGATCAAGGAACTGTGTTATGAAGGGATATAAAATCATGGGTAAGTAGAAACCATACTAAGAGCGTAGCAATGTAGGCGTTGGCGGATCCTCTGCATGGATGCCGGTACTGTCAGACATATATATGCAATCATCACTCTTCAAGCTCTCAATAGCATAGGCACATGGTTGAACTCCTGCGAGCACATTTGTATGCAGGCTGTTAACTGGCTTTGAGTACATATGACCTCGGTCTCTTTATATCGCAGTAACAGTGCCCGAGTTCAACATTGACAATGGGTTGAAGCCCCGATTTTATCTTACTCTTTCCTGCAGTAGATTTCGACGACGATGATGGTTTCGCGGCATAACAGAGCTATTCACTTTGCCTGCTCAACCGACTATATACGGACCTCCCACGTGGAGTACTTGAAAAACCTTTCAAATCTTCAAACTACCTGCGTCTTGAAGCAGCTTTCTTTGCCCATCAGAACTGCCCTTCTTCCACTACCTTCAGTTGGCAGAGTATAGCTGATCTTCTGATTTCCCGCATTCTGCATAGCTGGCTTCACGATCTGCTGAAGCTGGCTTGATATACTTACCTGCGTAACCTCGAGGACCCTTGAGGACCGCTGAAGGTACCTAGATCTTCCAGCTCTCTGACAACATAGCGTTCTCCAGTCCCTGTGGCCTATCAGCAATTCCTCGACACCCAAGCTGCTACTATACGCAAACCACATTAGTTGTAGCGAGATGGACGGTGTCGCTCAAGCATTTCCTACAGCCCAAGGCGCAGCCTCGGCCGGCGGAGATGAAGGCATTTCTAACGTCAGCAGCGCGATGGACATTGACGACTTCCCCTCTGTCCACGATATCCGTCTTCAGTACGATGACAAGCTCATCCCCTGTGATAGCCGTGTCCTGAAGGCCAACTCTACCGTGTTTCGAGGCCTCATCGACAATGGATCTGTGGTACCCCGAGAGGATGGCGAGGTAATACGACACTCCCGAATTCGTCTTCGATTGGTACGTTCTAACTGCTCAACTTGATCTAGCTGCCTATTCTGGCAATCGAGCCATACGAGCACTGCGAGGCTCCCGTGTTTCAGTCATTGATCGAGTCGCTTCATGACGGTAGTAAGTAGCCTCATTGCCAATGACCTTTCGGAGCAAACTCCGAAGTCACCCCCTCCAATGTCCGAGCTCAAGTAGGCCTATCTGCTAATCGTACTCCCAGCCTGTTACATCTCCACCCCCTTCGAGACCCAGTCGTCCTTCTACACTTGCGTGAAGTTGTGCCTGATCGCCATGAACTGGGGCATGGATGGAGTCCGCGATGTAGCGCTTGACATCATGAAAGACGGAGCTCAGAGCATCAGTACGTTTCCGCCCTTACATGACTCGCCTTCATGTCCCTTCCCTTCCCATCTCGTCCCGTCCCTCCCACCATGTCTGAACCATGATTCGCAACTCGTTCCTGTCTCTCCCAAGCTGTCCCCTTCCCTCCTGCCGAACACCCGATCAACGAAGCACAAAAGAAGGACCCGAACCGCGGGCTGGGGAGAACAGATTGCCTAATTCGAGACCCCCTCATAACAGTGGAGAAGCCCGACGACCAGGTCACGACCGCAGAGCGCGCCGCGCAGAACGCTGACATGGACTCGTTCGTGCGCGGGGTCCAGCTGGCCCACAAGCACGGCTGGCACCCGAAGCTGTGGAGTGAGCTGTGGGACTGCGGCGAGGCCATGGTGTCCAAGCTGCTCCAGTCGCCCACCTTCTGGACCTGGGCCCGGGGCTCCCGAGAGGGCCAGTACTGGGCGGGCGCTCTCGGTGTGCAGGTGAACACCAACACCTGGCTGATGGACGAGGCCTAAACGGGATGTATGGGCGAGTGGAACGGCACGCCGTGAAACGGGAGACGACAGAATTAGTGACAGCGAGAGAGCACAACGAGAAAACGAAAGGAAAAGGGCCGGCAAATGAGCGTGCGGCGGATACGGTCCCGGCCGCCGCCTTACCCGTCCCATAACATGTTACATCCCCATCGCCGTCGCCGCTGCTGTTTCTCCTGTTTCTGATGTTGCAGTTCCTGACTATGCTGCTGCCTGCTTCCGGAGGAGGGGATGACGAACGAGTGAGGAATAAGGCACAATGTAACACATAGTGCATAGGTACTTAGTCTAGTGTCTGCAATCTGATTCCCGCAATGCGCATTACGCAAACACACACTTATACATATGCTGATACACATAACTGATACACATACACATACACATATGCGCGTATTACATATCTGCCTGCCTGCCTGCCTGCCTGTCTCCTTGGCTGGCTTCTGCCTGATTACATACCTGCCTGCTTTTCCTGTTGCATTACATAGCTGCTTGCATGCATTACGAGCTGCATGTATATCATGTAGATGTTATATAATTACGCGCCGCGACGCAGGTGGACTGATCTGGCGGGCAAGCCCTGGAAGATTGCAAAATGGATGGTAGCTATGGGGTGGAGGGGGGATCCATATTCGATCGATCGACGGATTCTGACTGACTGCTTTCTTCATGTATAGGCGTCGATCACAGCGCCGATCAGACAGACGCCTTAGGGATGCCGGAAGCAGGCAGGCAAAGCCAGCAGCAAATAAACACCAAGCAAGACAACCGAGGCGGAGCATTATTTCTCTTCGACCAACCAATACCCAGACTAGCCGTAGTTAAGAAAAGGGTGTTTTATTTAGCTTTGCTGTCGCGGGCATCGGTTGGCATGGTCGCATGTCATGTCTTGTCGTTCATCCAGTACGGGACTCCGGAGCAGGTGGACTTGCATAACTTACCCTACCTACCTACCTAGCTAGCTACTTATATTCAGCCGTTGGCGGCGGCGTCGGCAGGGGACCTGGTTGTCGGCTAAGACAGAGTCTCGGCTGGCATCTAGGTTTCCTCATATGACGATGATATCCTCATCATTGGTTAATCACCAGCTTACCCCTTGATGTTGACGTCGGTCGTAATTATGTTAGTTATTCTTTTCCGGCGGGAGACGCGGCATTCCGTTTCGTTCATCGTCATACGAGAGACATGCACTGTTGACGTATTTTCTCCTGTCTTCTTTCTTTTTCTCGGTCTACTCTCAAGACTTTGTCCGATTTGTGAATTCTTTGATGGTGACCTCCACTCTGGCACCGACGTCACCCTCCCGGATATGGGGCTGGAAGCTGAGTATCTGATTGGTGATGACTCCATTGCCCACCATAGGATTGCGTGGATCCATCTTATCGAAGCAGAGCATTGTCACGATTACGCCGGCCAGGCCATGACTACGCTGCGGTACGCTGATGTGTAGTAGGAACGAAGATACTATACTGGAAGGCGTTTTATGATCACAAGATCACTGGTATTATGTGTTTCTGATAATCATCAAATGATATTATTTAGATTTGATTTGTGGTAAATGTACATCAAAGTCGTAAGCCATAATGATAAACGCCCACACCGATGTATGAGAAGAAGCCCCCAGACGTCGCCTATCGGACAAGCATGTATTCCCTCGCCATAACTCCCCTCTCTCGATAATTAGGTAACAATAGGTATTCAAAACAGTGATCGAAGAGTAAACATGCTGATTACCCCCGCTCAATATGTGTGTGGTCGCCAAGCTGCGAGCCAGGAATACAGTCTTTGTCATCGTGATACAAGTGTCTCATTAAAGTCCATACCCGAAACTCCCCCTCAATGTCCCCCTGTTTCGCCGAAATACAAGCACGATCAGACGCGCGTGTGTGTATGTGTGTATGTGTGTAATAAAATTGTATATGTGTGTAAAAATGTATTAAATAGTTGAATGAGAATATCAATCTTAGTCCCGGATGTAGCGGCGCTGCCGATGGTCTTCGATGATGATCTGCCTCTCGTCCGAGTCGCCGCTGCCGCGGCGGCGGGGCTCGAAGCGGCGGGGCGCCTCCACGTAGCGGAAGGTGTCGTAGTCGGGCTTCTCGTCGGGCACGGGCACGGGGTACGGCATGCGGACGGGGACGATGCGCTCGCGCTCGACGTACACCTCGCGCTCGCAGCTGTGGCCGTGGCCGTGGCCGTGGCGGGTGGTGTTGGAGCTGCGGCTCGTGCGCGAGCTGCGGGACGACCGCGACGAGCGGGACGAGCCCGCCGAGCTCGGCGCCGACGAGTGCGACGACTTGGACGACCGCGACCGGGCGGCCGGCGGGTCGACGTCCACGGCGATCACGTCGATGGACCCGTCGTCGTCGTCGTCGGCCTCGCTGACGGGGTACGGCGGCAGCGGTTGGTGGTAGTACTGCGGAGGCGGGGGCGGGGGCGGGGGCATGACCATGACGGGTGGCTCGGGCGCCGGGGCGGGCACGCTGGGCACGGGCAGGGGCTCGGGCATCACCTCGACCGGCGGTTCCGGTTCCGGTTCCCGCGGCGAGACTGGGGGCGGCACGATGGTGGTGCGGCGCGTGCGGACGGTCTTGCTGCCGTTGGTGGGCGGTTCCAGATACAGCACCTTCTTGTACTTGGAGTGGTACCGCTTCTCGCGGGGTGCTGTAGCGAGGTACATGATGTCAGATGGAGGTTTTGTCCTTGCGTAGAGTAGAGTAGTGTATGTATGTAGCTCTGTATGTAGCTCCGGGGATTGTCGCCAAGCCACAGATGATACACAAATAAAGGAGATTCAGATTGAGATTGAGATTGAGATTGGGATTGAGATTGGATTTGTAGATCAACAAGTCGACTCCGACAAGATCGGCTCTCTTGTAGTCACTCGAGCTGGTCGATATTGCGAGTTGCGAGTTGCGAGTTGCGAGTGTGATTGATTGAAGAACTAACCTGTCGAAGTGTAGAAGAACATGGTAGATGGTAGATATAGAAACCGGCTTCTGCGTCCAGAATACGATGCCTAGACCTCGAGATGGATGGTTCCACTAGTCCCACCTTACGTCACGGATATCCGCAGTTGGGCAGCGGTCTGCGGTAGGTCTGGAAGCCGGCGAGATTCTCGATCGGGGTCGACCGAGGTGGGTTAGGTAGGTGGCTTGGTGGTGGCTTGGTGATTTGGTGGATGGCGCGGCGCGGGGAATGCGATGGATGAATGGATGAATGGATGAATGGATGCAAGATGCAAGGTGCAAGGTGCAAGGGTCTGGCAGTTGCAGTAGTGAGTACGAATAGTGAGCGGTCCTATTAAATCCTTTAAGGCCCCCGATGGCTCGGTGCACCCGCACTTTCTAGAACTTGGAACTGGAGTCGCGAAATGTATTAAAAGGATATAATATCAAGGATGTAGAAGTTTAAAGAATAGTTTAAACTCGACAGGCCACTAGTATGAGGATAAGTATAAGTTTAAGTTTAAGTTTAATAGACAGAGCTCCCAGAACAACGTTGCGGGCGGATGGAGATGGATGGAATTAGCCGATTACTTCCTGAGCTCTTTCTTAATACGAAAGAGAGAGAGAGAAAGAGGGAGCCCGTGATGTTGGGAAGAGCACTTGATTAAATATCCGAGTGACTGCTCTCATCATACAGAGTTCTTCACTATTTGTTATTGTGCAGGCTGCAGCCGGATCGTGATCACTCGGGTGCTGAGACCATTGCCACAACACCAATCTGAGTGCCCTGCATGTCCGAATCTGGGTAGCACGACAAGACTGCAGAGGGACTGCAGAGAGATGGCCTTTGCTATAGGCTCCTACTACCCTACTGCCCGTACTACATACGTAAGCTTGGTAGGCAGGCTGGCAGGCTGGCAGGCTGGCAAGTAGTGTCTTGGAATATCGAGTATGTGCGTGAGTATGTGCGTGAGTATGTGTGTGAGTATGTGTGTGCGCGCAGCAGGAGATCGTCATAGCGCCCTTATGTCATCCCTGCCCGCATGCTCCGGCTCACTCGCACGTTGTAGTCTATGTAGTCTATCTTGTCTGCTCGTGTACGGAGTAGGCAATTGGGCAATGGTGGGGTTGACGTGGGCTGACAGGCACGTCAAGCTGCAAAGGTCCGCCAGTCTCTGGGAATAGGGGACCACCTGATGACGTTGGGAGACAGGTGCCCACATGATAGGGACTGCAGACCCCCCAGCGACCCCACGAGCCGAAATCAGGAAATAGCCGAAAAGAAACACGGGCAGCCACTGCCAACCAGCCCAGCAGCCCAGCCAGCCCAGGCAGTACGCACGGGGCAACACGGGCGCAGCAGGGATTCTCTACTACCCCTACCTGCCTCCCCCCCCAGCTCCCCTGCCTGCCCCTCTGTGACGCCTTGACGCCCTTGACGCCCCGGGCTGCCATCAGTGCATGGATCCCCCCCCCCCCCCATCCCCCCCCTGCTGCATGAACTTAGTGGAAAAGCCGCCAATCTTGGCGGCTTTCGGGAAACCCATTTTTTGCCGCTGTGGATCTCCCACCGTGATGGGCCGCAGTCCGGCGTCCGTTTTGAGGCTGACAAGGGCAAATCCATAGACCCTGGATCGCGGTCAAACAGGGCAGCACAGGGCCGCCGCCTGCATGGTAGGGGGTGAGATCGAGTGAGTTGGCGTTGGCATCCGGAGAAAGAACTGCCGTTGATCTTCTGTCATTACCAGCAGGAAGGGAATACCCAGGGATCCCGAGATCGTCGGATCGACTCAGGTTCGGACGACAGATGATAGAAAACTCTGATTCGGCAGCGCGTCAATGATCGAGGCACCACCTCACGCTCACGGTTCTCTTCTGCGTATCAGAGTCGAGTAGAATACGCCACCAGAGGGGAGAAGCGCATGCCAGCGGTCCAGCGCGTATAGCGGGCGCAACAGGATAATACGATCGCTACTATTATTACTCCCTCCTTGCGATCAACGTGCTGACCGTCCTGTCAGGACGCCCGGAAATTAACCTCATCTACTCCTACATATATAATCTTCGATGGCGCGCAGGTGTGTGAGACGTTGAGCAGCATACGAGCAGCCGCGCTACGGGATGGCTCGAGATCCGGTAGCTGCCCAATCTCGCCACCCTATCAAGATGTGAGATACCCGACACCGTTGTGTGAGACCAGCCGTGCCCGAGTGGCGACGTACTTACTCACCTTGTGCTGCCGCATACAAGGGGTGCGTTGGCTTGTCCTTATCGTTCACCGGCCGACGGCACGGCACGGTGCGGCGGCGGCGGTAACGGGGTTGCACGACTCTTCTAGTGTGAAGATAAAGCAAGCGGGAACTTCCGCTTCGGCACTCCCACCGGTAAAGATACCGACCGCAATATGCACGTCTTCCCGATGCTTCTTGTGTCAATGGGCGGTTCTTACGCGTAGTTTTCTCCCCTCTAGATACGACTGGTTATCAAGTGCGCTGTCAGGATCCCAGGGAGAGGGCGCAAGGAGGAGGGAGCAATGGCCATCATGGGAATAACAAAAACATGGCTTCTAATGACGAAATACCTTGAAGCGTGGATATGCACGTACTTGGCCATCTAGCGAATGGGGGGTGTAGAAGCTGAGTGACGTGGTTTTGAAAATGGCCCATGAGTTTTTGCTTGCGCCGTGTGACGACGGTGCGGGGTGCCCTGGAATCGACACTCAGTACTGACTGGACTTACTAAACTCACAGCAATATAGAAGTGATCGGCACAGCCTTGCTGTCACGGATTTGGACCGAGATGCAAGTCGATCTTCATGCAGCAGTGAGGCTATCTCTACCAACCAACATTTTGGTTTACGGCTTGATTGTATTGGTTGGTGGACGGCCATGATTAGAAGTTCTCTTATGAGGTGCGTAGCAACTCATATCTCAGCAGCACGATTTCCAGGTTTGCGAAATGGCATGAGCAGGTCTTGCCTACCTGGGGTTTTCCAGGCAGCCATGCTAAGTCTGCTATCGCACCAGTATGCCAATACAGCTGCATGTGTCAGGCTGATAGTTCCTTCGGGATATTCCTTGATTCCATGATGTTGTCGTTGGAAATAGTCCAGTCACCTATTGAGAAGCTTAGTGGTCTCTGTTCGGTATTGGGAGACAAGTATTGATTCCAGGATAGTCGCATCGAAGATATCCTACGTAATAATCCTCCATAACGATCTATAAATCACTTCAGGAATTCGATCAGAGGGTATTGAAATAATGTATTGGTGGTATAAGCCCCTTTAAGGGCCGGCCGCTGTAGCGCTCGAAAAACGCTATTGCATAGCGCTTCGTAAGGCTGTTGTTGCGCTTATAAAAGCCGCTTTTAGCTATTTAAACGGTACCTTTAAGTAAAGGTATTATAAAAGCGGCTTATAACGGCTTACGCGAATCCTTTACGTAAGGATATTATAGCGCTCGTAAAAATAACCGAAAGCTATTTTTACGGCCGGCTTAAAATAGCCTTATACGTATAAAGGATAAATTAAAACCTATAAATAATTCCCTTATTAATATTTCCCTTATTAAAATTTTTTTTCCGTTCGTTATAATCGTAAGCATTAATAAAAACGATAAATAAAAAAACGATAACGTAATTATAAAGTTAATCGAATTATTAATTATTATTATTATAAATAATAAATTACGATATAAAATCCTTTTAAATTCGTAAATTAATTTATTTATAAATTATTTTAAGAATTCGATTAAAAGGTATTAAAATAATATATTAATAATATAAGCCCTTTTAAAAGCCGGCCGTTATAACGTTTAAAAAGCGTTATTATATAACGTTTCGTAAAGTTATTATTATATTCGTAAAAGCCGCTTTTAATTATTTAAATAATGCTTTCGAATAAAGGTATTATAAAAACGGCTTATAACGGCTTATGCGGATTTTTTACGTAAGGATATTATAATATTTATAAAAATAACCGAAAGCTATTTTTACGGCCGGCTTAAAGCAATTTAATTTATTTTATTTATTATTTTTTTTTTCGGATATAAAAAAAAGATTATTAATTCGTTTTCGATTATTCGTATACGAAATAACGTTATAAATATAAAAAGCTTATTAAAAACGTTTTATAATATCGATATACGATATCGAAAAATTATTTATTTAATAACTTAATATTTTTTTCGTTTATATCGAAATCGAAAACGTATTATACGGCTTTTTGGCGAAAGTTATAATTCGAATACGTATTAAAGAAAATTCCGATTCGCATTAAGCGGATCCGGAATACGGCAAAAGCGCATTTATAAATAAAAACGCCGTTTCGTAAACGAAATAAAAATTATCGACTTAAATTATATTCGGAATTCGAATTTTATTATAACTATTTGGCCATATAAAAATAAAAATATATAATATCGTTTATAATTTTTATTATTAGGATTATTTCGTTTTTATTTCGATTCGTTTTGTTAAATCGAAAAAATAACCGAAAATAATTTTTCCGTTCGAAAGGAATAACGCAGAATGAAAAAAGCTTTTCGTATTTATATCGAACCGAATCGCCGGCGTCGGCTTTGGTATATATAATTTCGCCTAAACGAAAAAAACCTATTTATGCCGTTATAAAAACGGCATTAATTACGAATGTATTTCCGGAATTTTCGCCCGTTATTACTTCGGAATTAACGAATCGTTAAAACGTAGCTTTAAAAATGAAGGGCTTTTTTTCGGTTCGTACCGATTCGTATAAAAATAAATATTTCGCTTTTTATATTAAACGTTTTATATATGCGTTTTCGAAAATTGTTATATCGTAATTTATATCGATATATATCGAATGTATAAATGTTAAGTATTTCTTTATTATAAAGCTCCGGAATCGGTTTTATATTTAATTAAAGGCTTAATTAAATATTTATTTCGAAAGAATAATTATTATTACCGGTTACGGTATAAATACGTACCGTTGGTATTATAATTTATACGAACGTATTGCTGTATTATACGTTTTTCGGATATTCGGAACGAATCCGGTTTAAAATAACTTTACGTAATTTTCGTTAAAAAAAACTTGCGATATTCGTATTACGAAATTATCCGGAAACTTAATATTATAAATATTTATTAATTAAAACATAAATTAATAATCGATTATTAATTCCGTTAAAAAAGCGTAATTACGAATATATTTTCGGCCGACGATACGTATACCGTTATAAAGTTAATATCGAATTCCGCCGAACGGACGAAAACGTCGCGAAAGGCATTCATTAAAGGAGTCGCCTTTATTTTAAAGCTAAATAAGCCGTATTAAGCCGTTATATTATCGATATATACGATAACCGTATCGTATATTTAAATTAAACCGAATAATAAAAAGGCTTTTTAAATTATAATTAATTCGAAAATATTAATTGGAAATTACAATTCGTTTTTGCCGAATAAGCGATAAAAGGCTTAAATGGCAGAAATAAATAAGTTCGTATATTAATTTCCTTAAGCCGAATTTTTATAATATTAAAAGCTTTCGAATACGGATTTCGAAAAATCCGTAAATAAATAAAAAACCGTCCGATCCGAATTTATTAATAAATAAATGCCGTTAATGTTACAGAAAGGTTTAGTCGTACCTTTCGGCTAAAGGATGTCTCTAGCTAAAAAACAGGTGGCCTGTTTTTATTATTGTTTTAATAGTTATTTCTAATTATAACATTAGCTAGTTTTTCTTAAAAGAATTATTATCGTCTTTTATTTAAAGTTTGTCTTTATAACTTAATAGCATTTCCTCGTATATTACCATAACCATATATTATACCGGTCTTTTGATTTATATAAAATAATATCATATTTTTATATTATTAAGTTGCAAACCTTAATGGTTTTTTTCCGAACTTAATTAATTATAATAACGTATACCGGCCCTAAAGCCGATCGATTAGGCCCTTTAAGCCCCATTTATTTATTCTTATGTTATTAATTAATTAATGCGATAATTTTTTTTTATTTATTTGTTTTTATTTTCGTTTTCGGAAAACAAGGACGTTTATTTTAATATCCATTTTGTTTGTTTTTTTTTCGAAACTCGATTGCCTATCTTAGGCGTCGTTATTTATAAGGCAACTTAAGTTATCGAAAGTGGCCCCATATTAGCCGGTTCTATCCTTAAAACCATTAAATTTGTTTTTTCCTTATTAAAACAATTAAAAAAACCCTTATTTTACGTTATTTCGACCATTTATTAATTATTTACCCTTTTAAGGTTGTCGTTTTATATTATAATTTCGGCATTTACTTTATATTTATAATAAAGAATATCCTTATAGCTGTATCAAATTTTATTATCGATTATTTAAATTACTTTAAACATAATCCATTATTAAAAAACATTATTCTTAAGGTTTATAAGTTATTTTTAAAATATAATTACCTTTTATTATTAAAATTTAAGCGAATTATTAAAACCTTTTTTGCCCCATTTACTTAATATCCGGCAAAATAAATTATAAATTATTAAAAATTTAAATAAGCTTACTTGGAAATCGAAAAATACGTTATCGAAAAGTTCCTAAATCTTGCCCTTATATAAAACACTTCCGCTAATAACGTTAACCAAAAATGAAAAAAACAAAACAACGACAGTTCGAAACGGACCCTTAAGATATTAAAAAAAAATTACTTTCCGGTTTGCAAAATATATCGCCAAAAACCCCTTTCAGAAATACTTTTATTCCAATATATTAAAACAATTTAGCCGAAAACATCATAAATAAATTCAAACGCCTATAATTAAAACATTTCCAAAATAGAAATTAATAAACAATATTAACCTTATAGCAATAAAAAGTCCCTTAAAAATAAAAAGCCCATTATATCCCTTTAATATTTTCATTTTTAAATATATATTTATTAAATCCTAATAACGAAAACATATCTAATACTAAAACTAAACCGTTAGGTTTAAATGCGGAAGCA
The DNA here is from genome assembly GCA_022225965.2 of Diatrype stigma. Taxonomy (NCBI): domain Eukaryota; kingdom Fungi; phylum Ascomycota; class Sordariomycetes; order Xylariales; family Diatrypaceae; genus Diatrype; species Diatrype stigma. The sequence continues at coordinate 11,465 of JAKJXP020000149.1, read as the reverse complement.
TCCTTCTTTAATGGATTTTCGAATCCGGGAGGTCCCTTTACGGAAATTAACGCCCCTATTTAAGGTTTAAGTAAAGCTGTCGTTTTATCCGATAAATTAAAAGATTTAAGCCTTAAAAAGCTTATCGATATTGCTAAAATAGCTTTTTAGTTTTTTGGAAACAATTAGTCTAAGGATTTTTCTATCCGTAAATGGAAACTCCAAAATATCGGTTTTTTAAATCCTAATTTCGAACCTTTTTTTGGAACGGATAATTTCGCCTAAATCGGTACGGATATTTATTAACGTAATATATAGCTTTTTATAATTACAATCCGTAAGCATATCCAAAATTCGAATAAAGCCGAAATTATTACTAAAGATTTTCTTTAATTGTTCCGTAAAAACGCCTAAACTTAATAAATAACAAAAATTAATTAAAATATGAAAACGATTTTATTCGAAAACTTAAACGCCTTATTAAACAAAATTATCTAACGGTTTAAAATTAAAGAAATTAATGTATTATTATTTTTATTAAAAGATTAATATAATTTTAATTATATTTATGCTAACGTATCCGTTTACGTATAAATAATAAAACATATAAAATATTATAAAACGATAGGCATAAAAACGTTTATGTAATTAATAATTTATATTTATAACGTAATTTATTTATAATTACGGCAAATACTTGTTATTTCCGAATTTAATTTCCGTTTTAATAATTAGCTTTAATATTTCGAAAATAAGTTTATTTTTTATAAATAAGTAATATTAATATAGCCATAGGCGTTTATTTCCGCCCTTAATTTCGAAAAGGAATAATATAAATCCATTAATTAAAAACTGTTTAGAATTAATAAATAAATCGAAATATCAAATCGTTTTTTGCTAATAGCCCCATTTTCGTATTTCGAAAATCAAATTAATTAAAACGGTATTGCAATAAAGTTATTAAAAAACAGCTTTTATAGCAATTATAACGGCAATAATAAAAGTAAAGGCTTAGATTTACGAAAAGAATTTCGTTTATATCGCGGCAATTATAAAGGCAATCTGCATAAAAAATTCCGCGGCAGAAACGTCCGAAAACGTGGACAAAATGTTAGATTCGGAAATAACCGTCGATAAAAGAAATGGATAAAAGCAAATTAAAACGTTAATATATAAACGTTTTATTTCGATAACGAATATTATGTAATTATTAATAATCCTTTTAAAAAGTTCATCGAAAAATAATTTATTATTAATAATTATTTTATATTAAAGGATTATAATAATAATAAACAGTTCGTAAATAATAATAACGTTTTTATTTATATGACTTTTTTTAATAATAATAATAATTAAAATGAAATATTAATTAAATAAATATAAAAACGACGGATTTATAAGAAATATAAAAAGAAATTCTGGTTTCGTAACGAATGCATAAAATACGTCATATCGAATAAATGCCGTATCATTAAGCCAATTTTTAAATCAGCCCTTAAAAATAAATCCTTATTTTTTCCATTATTAAAGCCCCAATTATTTACCGTTAAAAAAATAAAAAACGAGCATTTCCAAATAGCCCATAATAACATAAACGGAAACGTTATAAACCTATAATTAATAAATTCATCCGATAAAAAAAACGCATTCTTAATGCATATAATAATTGCAAAACCTAAAATACCCAAAATAAATATTATACGTTTACGACATATATATCTGAAATTCGGTATTAATACGTCCGGATACATGACGTCCGAATACGCGGATACCGGTTTTTCGAACGAAATGATAAACAAAATATGGCTAAAAAAGCATTTCCTAAATGCAACAAAAATATAGGCCGAATTTGTTATAGTTGCAAGTATTAAAGGTTTAATTATTTTAACCAAAAAAGCAAAATGGAATATAAAGATGCTAATTACGTTGGAAAATATTTAAATTGTTTTATAACTATTAATTAAAGCGTAGATTTATAATAGTCTCGAATTTAAGCTGTTATTTGGAAATTTATGGTTAAATAATTACGACGCAATAATAAATTATATAAAAAAGCGTATAAAGTTATTTTTTTATAAAGAATCCGGATTCGCATTTAAAGTTATCCGGAAAATATCTTTTATTAAAAGACGAGTCGTGGCTAGAATTAATATAATCATATCGCCTTAAATAATAATTTCGGTATTAACCAAATTTGCCGGTTTCAGTAATACGGACGAATATGGCAATAAGCGAACTTATATATTTATAACAACGTTTCCCGGTATTATAAATGCAATAATTAACGCAAATATACCGAAACTTGTTTTTGTATTTAATTATACGGACGAACCCATTATTATACGCCATAATACGCGTTTTAGCCAAATTATTAACGTAAAAAACGCCTATTATACGAATACAAATTAAACTAAAATTATAATAATACAAGCGGCAATTTCGATTATAATAAAATGCTTAAACGAAATACTTCGTTTCTTTATAATAAAAGATATTAAAATAATAAACGAATTATTATATGCATTTACATTAAAAAACGTTACTTTATAAAATATTTGGAAAGCAATTAACGGTTTAAGCGATTTATCGGAAAATTATATAAAGCCTTATCGGTACGAATATATTACAAGCCTTATTAAGCCTTACGATAACCTTAAAATTCATATAAAAAACGGAATTATTATATCGGCTGCAAATAGGTTATTAATAAATAAAATTCGTAATGTACTTAAAAAATTTGATATTTAAAAAAATAAAAGGATTATCCTTATGCCGGAAAAAAAATAATACGTATGGACCTCGTTAAAAAATAGCAAAAATAAGATATCCGTATATACTTATATCGATTAAGCAAAAAAAATAAAAAATTCCTAAATAAATTATTCGATAACATGCATAAAATAAAACGTTTAAACTAAATAAAGGAATTTATACCATTTAATTGTTCCGTTTTCGTCGTTTGGAAGATAATAAACGGAATTAAAAAAGAAAAAGTAATAATTAACCTTAAGGCCTTAAACGATATCGTAATTCCCGACGTATATTTTATGCTATACTAAGAAAACATTTTGTCATTTGTATTTAAAAAGGCATATATTATAATTTTCGACGCCTTAACATTTTTTTATTAATTACTAATATATCCAAAATATCGCAATAAAATGGTTATTATATTATTAAAAGGATTCGAAATATTTAACGTAATTTTAATAAATTTTCGAAACAATTTACCGTTTGCTTAACATTTTATAAATTAAAAACTTTACGAATACAAATATTTTTGCCGAATATATATAAATAATATTATAATAGCGAATAATTTAAAAAACGAACATTTATAACATTTAGATATTATATTATTCTTATTTAAAAATATTGGTCTTTTATTAAATCCAAAAAAGTCTTTTAATGGATACGACTTTATACGTTTATTAAAACTTAAAATTAATGGATTCGAAATAATTATTAATAAAAAAAAACTTAAGGCCATCGCAAAAATCGAATTTCTAAAGACATTAAGAAACCTCGAAATATATATCGAAATAACCACTTGGTTTAAGAAATATATATCATGGTATTAATAAAAAATAAAGCCGTTGTAAAAAAAAAAAACATACTTATTAAAAAAAGGAAATCCGGTAAATTATTTAAGTTTATAGTAACGCAAAAAAAATATAAACGTCTAATAAAAGATTTAAACCAATAAAAATAAAAAATAAAAATTTCCAATTATTATAAAATGCTTTAAAACAAAAAACATACCTTATTTACTGGAATTCAAAACGAAAGACGTTTATTAAATTAAACGCTTTTAAATAACGAAATTTCGGAATTATGGTTTTTTACTTAAAAATGTCGTAAATTAAAGGTTCCATATTTTTAAACGACATCGAAATTATCTTATATTTTAATAAAGTATTAACAAAAATAAAGCGCAAATACGAAGCTACGAAGCTTAAAGTTACCCGTTTCGTATGAATATATCGTTAATTGCGTTTTTAAATATAATTTTATATAAAAAACATAATTATCTTAACGAATCATAAAGTTACGAAAGAAATAATAATACAAAAAAATCTTAATTTAATAAACGCAATTAAAAATAATCCGTAATTAATTATAACGTTAACGTATTTTAAGCAATTTAAACTAAACGTTAAATACATTCCCGGAAAAATAAACTTAATTCCGAACGCCTTATTTAAATTACCGGCCAAAAACATTTCCGCTAATAAAAAAAAAGCGACCGAAAAAAAAAATACGTTTAATAATATCATTAACGAATTTAATTATATATATATAAAATTCGCCATATTTCCCGATTTTAGGACCAAGTTATTAAACGGATATAAAGAAAATAATAAACTAGCCAAAATAATTTAATACTTAAAAAACCGCAAAAATAAAAAAATAATTAAAATTAAAAAACGATTACTTAAAATATTAAAAAAAGAACAAAACGAATTAAACGCAAAGTTCGAATAATTGCGAAATTTAAAGTTTTTCGATATAAAAAAAATGCGTTTTATGATAAAAAACGATTTGCTTTATAATGTATCTTTTAAAGGAATTAAGCGTCTGGTTATATTAAATAGCTATTACGAAAACATTTTACGAATAATATACGACTAAAAGTATTATTTTAATACAATTCGTATGGCGCAAAATCTGAAAGGCCTATATATCCGAAGTTTTATACGAAAAATTAAGAATTATTATCGGTTTTGTTCCGAATGTATTAAAAATAAAACGAATCGAAATATGTTTCTTGGCTTATTAAAACCTATTATTTCGGATTTAATATTATATTATTGCGTTTCGTAAAATTTTATTATTAAATTATCCGAAATATTAGCAATAAATACCTTTTAAAAAATGCCAGAATACGAAATATATAACGCATTAATAATAATAATTTGCAAATTTTCTAAAAAAATAATATTAATTTTAAGACATTTAATTTATATAATAAAGAAATGAATTATAATTACGTTAAAAATAATGCAATTATACGATTAAAAACTGCCAAAACGGGCCATATTTAATAAAAACCCAAAGTTTACGTTTAAATTTTGGCAAATTATTTTTATATAGATGGAAATAATATTAAATTTTATTATAACGTTTTATTTTTAAGAAAACGGCCAAATAAAAAAACGGAACCAAAATATCGAAATTGCAATTAAATATTATATAACGATATCCGAAAAACCGTAAGTTGTTATTATATTAACGTTATAACATAATATAAATAATTCGAAATCGGAAATATTAAAACGGTTATTAAACGAGATTACATTTGGTTTTAAGCCATTATTTTTATTGTTTATTCTTAAGGTATCACAAAATTTTATCGATTTCGAAACCGTTAAATAGCTGTATTAACGGAACGTATAAGTTATTATGGATTTTATAGCAGTTAATAATAAACTTCGATATAATAAAAAGCATATTTCGCTAAAATTTAACGTAAAAAACGAAATATACCTAAAGCTATACGGAAAATATAAATTGCTAAGAAATCCGCCCAGGAAATAATCAAAATAACGAATTAATTCTTTAATAGTAATTAAAAGAATTGGAAATTTAACGTACGAATTTAGTTTTTCCAAACATTAAAAAATATATAAAGTTATATTAATGGCACATCTTAATAAACAACCAGGTTATAAGAATCCATAATACCGAAAACGGCTATCGCTAAAATAAGTTATAATCGAAAAAAACGACGACGACTGGATATTATACGAAATAAAAACATTATTCAAAAAACGTATTAATAAATAAAGAAAACCCATTATCGAATACCTTATAAAATAAAAAGAATAGGTATTATAATAAAACGAATAATACTTCCGACAGCTATTTATGCAAAACGCGGCAAAACTGGTTTATAAATTCGACCGGAAATATAAAATAATAATAAACGAATTATAGCTAAAAGCAAAAAACATTATTCCGTTAAATATATTAATAACTATAAAAGTTAACGAATAAAAGCTGATATAAGTAATTTTAAAAACTAATATAAAGATGCAGATTTTAAGTATACCGTTAATATAATAACCATCGTCTTTGGGATAATATTAAAACCATATATATCCAGATATAAGAAACGCATAATTTTTCCTTATTTTATTTATAACCTGGCTATATGCGTATATAAAATTATAATTGAACCAATATTAACAAAATACCAAACCATTTTACGTAATTACCGCAAATACAGCAGCAATATGGCAAATGCAAATATAAACGCAAATTTTTTTTTAAATAAGCAGTTTTTTTATAAAAAATTTAATTTATTACTTACAAACGAAATAAAAAATCGAACGAAAACATTCGAAACTAAATGGGTTACGTTTAAAAAGTTTATATTCGCTTTATTTGCTAAAAACGGAATAACGTTTAATAAGTACAAAAAAATGCCTAACGGAAATACGAAAATAATAAAAGGATTTACAAATATAAAGGATTATTAAAAAAATATATTAATAATACATATGCCGCTAAACGATGTGGATTTCGACCATATAATCGAGGAATTAGGGCGAATTAATCCAAAGGCATAGCCAGCAAATTCGAAAATGTAACAAAACATTATAAAAACCTTAGGGATAATTATCGAAAAAAGATACGCAAATGGATAAAAAAATAACGCAGATTATAAAAAAAAGCTGCTAACGCAAAAAATCTTAAAAGCATTTAAAATTTACGAAAACGGCAATGAATTTAATTGTTAGCCGCAAAAAGTTTTATTACGGCTTTAATAAATAAGCGGTAAATAATATATTATTCCAAAAAACAAAAAACGCATTCCAGCTTATTAAAAAAAGTATTGCGATAATTATGGCATAATTTACGCCGAATGTATCGATATATAAGGCAAAGAAAAAAACCCAAAAATAAGAACAAAACCTTATAAAAAGCTATATCTAAACCTAAAGCATTAATATTTAAACTTAAAATATTAATACCATAAGGCTTACCGACGTAATTAAATTCGCTTATTTAAATATAAACAATTAATTAAAAATTAAAAAATAAATATTTACAAGCTATTAACGATATAAATAATACGAATAATTCTTAGGATTTATATAAAACAAATCTGTACTTAATTAAAAAGATTTCCGAATATATTAATGTCGAAAGAATAATTAACATAATCGAATAAAATATCATAACATTAAAAAAGCTTTCGACGAATAAATTAAATATACGAACCAATAGCTTAAATTATACGTCCGGATAATATAATTTAAAACGTTACTAAACGATACCTTAATCGGGAAAATTAAAAACGTCATTCAGAAAATTCCAAAGTTTGCAATTAAATCCGACTTAACCAAAAAGGATTTAAAAAAATACGTTAAAAAGGCGAAATTAAATAAATATATTAAGAAATCGAATTTATTAACCGCAATCGACGGAATATTAATTCGATAAGCAAACGACGATATGACGGCAATAAAAGCAATAACTAAAATAACAATAAACAATTTTAATATAATTATAATATTAATAACCAAAATAAACGAAATATAAAAATAATTAAATTTATTAACAATTCCTATTAAGCCATTATTAAAAAGCTATCGGTTTTTAATTAAATTTCCAAAATTATTTAAAGACATAATGTTCATATTATTATTATAACCTTTATTGAAACAGCAATAATTATTTATGCCGTTATTTAAGCCCGAGCTTATATTCGCTTAATAAATATAATACGCCCAATAAATACCGAATAAGCCATTATTATAGCAGCGAAAATCTATAATCTTCTTATTTTTAACCAAGCCATAGCTATAGCTTATATTTAATACGCAAATACCGACCAATAAAAAAAAGAAATCGTCTTTTTTAATAGGATTAAACAGCTTTATTCCGGCAAAAAAAAATTTATTTAAAAAGGAATCAGCAAAGCAATAATAAACAGTAATTAACGAAATGTTAACGTTTTTCGCATAAAAGGAATAAGTTATTATAAGAAGGTTTAATCGTATTTTCCGACTAAAGGATATTTCTAGCTAAAAAATAAATAGCCTGTCTTTATTATTATCTTAATAATTGTTTCCAGTTATAGCATTAGCTAGTTTTTCTTAAAAGAATTATTATCGTTTTTCATTTAAAGTTTGTCCTTATAGTTAAAGTTTTAAAGGAAATCCTTTTATTATCGTAAATTCCTTACGGCGCCGTTATTAAATGAATAATATAAGCATAAATTACGTATAAAAACGAAAAAACTTTAAATCCCGTATAAAAAAGGCTTATTTAAGGGCATTACCGTTACGCAAAAACTTAAGAAACCGGCGATTCGTTCGGCTTAACGATTAAAAAAGATATTTATAATAAAAACATTAGCAATTAATTTATTAGCCTTCGTAAATTTTCGTTCCGATAAACGGGCGCTTATCGACGTTATATCGATTTCGATTCCGAGAATTTCGAGGATTATGCTTTAGCCGTTTTTTTCGGAATTCGGGAAAATTCTTAACGTAATAATTAATTTGTTATAAAAAAAATATAACGGAATCGCGATTTTCCCGAAAGAAAATACGAAAATAAAATCGTCGAAATAATAAGCGATTAATATTTCGATAAGCAATACGAAAAGCATTTAATAAAAAGCTTTTATAAATAAATTAAATAAATACGAAACCGTATAAAGGCCGAATAAAAAGCAATTTTCGTAATAAAACTTTTCGTATCATTCGAAGCCGAATAGCCGATATTGCGATACCATTACGGGCACTATATAAAACGCGTTTTTAAGGTTTTTCTTAACGAAAAAGAACCTTTTACCGGAACGACGTACGAAATCGAAAACGTTTTCGATCGTAATATATTTAAATATAGCATTTATTTCCGGAATTTAATTATTAACCGAATTTTCCGGAAAATAAAAAAGTGGTATATTTTATATTACTTTCCGTCCGGTTTTAATACGAGGCCGAATAAAAAAAACCGAAACCGGGCGGTAAAAAAAAACGAAACGAAAGCGATACGGCCGAATATAAAGTCGCCCTTTAATTATTATTAAATTACCGCCGGATTTTTATAAACTGTTACGAAATTTCCGAAAATTATCGGTAAGAATTATTATATGCAATCGAATTAAACGCTATATATAAATATGCCGTTAATTAAAATAAAAAGATTTTCGAAATAACGCCCGAAAGCGGCCTTTTATTTCTCGGCGATTAAGGAAAACGGAAAATCCCGAAAGGGATTTTTGCTTATAAGGAAGGTTTCGAAAGAAAGGAATGTATTAATATCCGGCCTAACCGGAAGGAAATTACGCATTCGAACGAATAATTAAATTATTTTCGAATTTTTCGGTATTACGAATAAATTATTAAAACCGAACGTAATAATATTCGAATTTTATTTAAATTTATTATTGCATTTCGTTATTTTATAATTTTCGTTATAATTAAGGCATTTATAAAGCTTTTCGTATTTATTACCGAAAACTTTTCGAATATATTTGCTTTTGTTTTAATTGCAACAAATATTCCTTTAAAAGGTTTTTCGGGCTTTAAACGGCACCGAAACGTTTTCGCTATATATTTTAAGGGCGCTAAAAAAGAAGAATTCGTTAATCCAATCCGGCTTTTCGTTTTTTTATTTCGCCGCGTTATAACCGAGGTTTATCGCGGAAATTATGCAAATTATTGCGTATATAAGTATGTGCTTTATTCGGTAAATTTATTCGTATTTCGCTATATATCCGGCGAAACGTATTATATTTATTCATACGTTTGGATGCATTAAAAAAAGGCGGACGTAAATTTCCATATATCGGACGAAATATTAGAAAAAAATATATAAGTCGGAACCGTAATAAGGGATTTTCCCGGTATTAAGAACAAACCGAAATTCGGAATTAACGATGCAGGCGTTTAAAGCTTCGTCCTGCGTTTCCGAATAAACGCTAATCCGGAATAATCTCGTCGTTTAGGTTCGGAGCGCGCTTATGGGTTTCCTTTTCGTAATACCGGCGGGCCATCCTGTTTTGCAGCTTTTACTCTTTTAGTTCGACCTTACGTGCCTTAAGCCGGCGCTCGTAAAAGTCGAGCTTTTCGGCCGAAAGAACGGATTCGGAGGATTCGTTAGCCGTATTTATACGTAGTCTTTTTATAAGCCTTGCGGCCGGCGGCAAGAAACCGACGGTATTGGTCCTTAATATTGTATTAAAGGCTGCCGGCGCTTTTAATAAGAACCGCATTACGCGTTTTTCGGTACCCGTAATAACGATTTTTAAAAGCGCGTCTTAAATAATAAAAATAAATACAAAGATATCGTTAAAATCCATTATATCGAACTTTATAAATAAATAACAATTAATCGATAAATCGAATTTAAGAAATACTTATAAAGGTTTCGAATTAAAATTCGAAATAAAAACGGCGGCGCAATTATAAAGCTAATCGAATTGTTAATTATTATTATTATAAATAATAGGTTACGATATAAAACCCTTTTGGACCCGTAAATTAATTTATTAAAATTAAAGTATTCGATTTGTTAAGAATCCTCCTATGCATATTTAGCTCCTATTACGTTATAACCATTGCATTCCAAATTACCAAGCTTGGAATACCATGTGGATGATAGCGCGATTAATGCCCCAGGTTTCAGATTGTATCGTAACGACTCGCTTGCAGCCTGCCTGCGGAGCTGGGTAGTGGTAATCAAGACACGGGTGACTTCGTTATGTTTTTCTACGGAATTCCCATCGTTTCTATCGGCAGCTTCCTATGTATATGAAAATACACCACTCAACTCTACTCGTCACAGTACTAGGATTTTCGAATGTTTCTAGCAGTCTTGAGAGAAGGTGTTAGCAGCCACCTAATGGCTTAGGGGGGTGGCTCACTCCCTAAGGTCAATATAAATGGAGCGCGGCGCTTAGGGTTCTTCTAACGCCCACAACGAGTATATATAAAGCAGGAATCCCGGGCTTTCGGGCTTTGCAGGAAAACCCTTTCTTCCGTATTAACAGATATATTAAATACTACAGTATAAGCCAATACAACGGATTATAGGGAACGATAAGAAGCTTCTTTACAGAAGGGAATAACTGTTTAACCGAGAGCGTATGCACTTTACTTTTCAGTAACACGTCTCTCATACGCCACCGAATCATGTGAACCACAGCATCTGATCATACCGCTTCAGCTGTTATCGCAACATGTCCTGTCCTCACACGAGTCATTGCTATAGCTATTATGGGTGGGTATAATTAGTAACAGTTTCCTTTCCCTCCTTTCTTTCCCTTTCTTCTTAGTCGAACCCCCCGTTATTATCTATGCCAGGCAGCTATAATCTCGTCAGGGGTTATGGTGACCTACACAAACCTTATTCATTTATTAGCAAAGGGTTCTACGGCTATACAAGAAGCCGTTGCCTCCATATAGTTTCTTTAAATAGAGCCTTATTTTACCCCATTTCCCCTTTTTCTTATTGCATCCCCCCCC